>SNQJ01S0213027.1:2695-15839 GCA_010110895.2 Picea sitchensis | reverse complement strand
AAAGCGCAACGGAGGATCTACACCAAACATCAGTAAAAAGGTTAGTAGTTCCTTTCCATGCATGTGTCTTGAAAGAGGGGTTTAAGTTTTGGGGTGGTAGGTTAAAAGGTCATTTCTTTAAGGTCAAAATCTACATGCAAATCTAACCCTAGTTTGTTAGTCCGTAGGGTATTATTTCCCAACAACAGGGCCACATCATCATCCATACTATTGACATCATCATGATGTCAACAGCTGACATGGCAGGATGAAGTTAGCATGACAAATGTTGACATCAACATTCCACATGGCATCACCAGAGGCTACCACATGTCACCTACCAATAGGCTTTTCAGGGCTCCATTTGAACCAGTAGAAAAGTGTCATGTGGCACCCACGGGTGACGCCACGTGGCACCACCCAAAAGGTGCCACGTGTCTTATACAAAGTTGACATGGAGGTGACATCAGCATGACTGGGAAGCCATGTGGGCCAATCCAAGGATGCCACATGGCCCAATAAGAGGGTGGCACGTGGCACCCCCGAAATGCCCAAGGAGGGCCCATGACCAAAAATAAATAAAAATATAAAAACAAACCCCCACCAAATTTGGCAAAGGTCCCACCATATCTGGCACATATACCAAGATTATAAGACAACCATCCAAATGTAGCGTAGGTTGTAACAAAGACCCAAAAGGGGAGGCCCACAGGTTTGACTCCAGGACCTCCCCCACATGTAACGCCTTAACATTAACGCTGACAACCAACTCGCCCAATGGTTTCGTTGGTAAATTCGTCTGCACAAGTGATATTTAAGACAAGTTTCCTCCCAACCGGAAAGGGGGAGGCGCAGACTGTACGACTACGGGCATGATTTTCGAGGCAAGGATTGTCATTATTGCAGGTTGTAGAGGGCACGAAAACTGAGACATAATTCTTCTCGGGCCTGGGAGTGCTAGAGTTGGATCGGGGCGTGGAGATAGTCATTTTTGGGTAATTCGATGCCACGAATTCAGTGGTGTTGTATGTTTTCTGATCTGAGCATTATTTCTGTAGCTTGATTTCAGAATGAGGTATACTTGTGTATTTTTCCAAAAAGTTTTGCTAAGTTAATGAAAGAGCTTACCCATTTGAGAGTAGGACCCGGAGACGTAGACCACTAGGGACAAACTCCATTATCAAGTTTTTGTGTTCAGATCTTATGCTTATGTCTCTTCATTTTTTAGTTTTCCCTTCTTTAATGGTGCACTTTAATTTATGCTCATTTAATGCAATTCTTTATAAGTCACGATGAAAAGATCCCAAATTAGATTCTCCCATCGGCCCATCGACACTTTCACCAATTTTCCCATCAAAACTTTTGTTGATTCATTCATCGGATTCCATCAGTGCTTTGACCAATTCATTCCATCAACACTTCTATGAGTTGGTCTCATCAACGATCGGCCCGATTCATTTCCATCGATGATCGATTGATTATTTTCATCGACACTCGACAGGTTTTACCATCGATGGTCGGACCGATGCGAGCCTTCATCTCTTTGACCAACCCATCGATCATATAAACTTTTCTAATTTTTCTTATTAGCGGTTGAATCTTTGTGCTCATCGATGGTTTGGTCCAATTCACCCATCAATGCTTTGACTAATTCACAGAGTGGAGCCACATCGGTTGGCATGTACAGAACTAGGTAGACATGGGTATGATGTTTTAACCTTGCAGATAATTCTTAAGATATTCAAGAGATCATATCTTCTTGTCTGAAGCTTGAAATCAAGAATATTGATAGTCGACAGAAATCTCTTGAGGAGTTGATTTGACCTTTAAGCTCATAATAAGAGCTAGATTCATGGTCAATAAAAGTAACTTAGTAGGAAATCATGAAAACATTCATGCACCCCACCTATCTAATAATGATTAGGGGGTTTGGTGTGTTACAAAGTGGTATTAGAGTTGTGGTTCAAACACTAGACCCGAGCAAGCCATAGATAGACCACGAAGACAAGATTATTTAATCTTAGTTTGAAAATGAGCCTACAGGTTCTTGAACAAATATTAAAGCATTGAGGTTGTCTGGCCTAGGAACTAGACATTGAGAATTGGTTGCAGCACTAGGACTAGTATGGAAAGTTCCTCGTGTTTTTGGAATTGATTGAGAATTGTTATTCTCAGTCAGTTTGACTTGTGATGGAAGAAACCTATTATCGGCTATCCATTTAGGTGTATGTAAAGGGGTTTTATGAACAAATAATGTTGTATTTTCATTCCTTAGAATTGAGTGATTACAATGGTAATTTGAATGCTATTGTTGGCATAGGGGCAGACCCAGGGTTCAACACTTCAACATCGCACCAACAAAACCCTAACTAGTGGCCCTTTCGGCAACACCTGGGAAGCAGATGAAGTCTCACCTGAGGTAGATGAAGGGGGGGTTACAGGACTCAAGTGTTTGTAACCAAGTTGGGACACAGATCTGTGATTACAACACTTAGCAGAGCACTTAGACAACAATAGGTATTATCTCATTCACCTCGCAGACTAAACCCTTATTACAGAACAACACAATAACAACAAAGGTCAAGCACTTTCAATCACTTACCACATAGCATTATCTCAGATCTAGCATTCTTTTATATTTAACACCATTAAGCACTAAGCAACAACATCAGATGCATTCATCATACATTATAATAACAACACTAAGCAGATAAACAACATAATTCACATCGCAAAAAGCACATCAAGACACAGGATATACGTGGTTCACCCCACTGTGGGGCTACGTCCACCAATGGATTCTTCTTATTTATTAGTCTTCAATCTTCTTACATTCATCTGGTCCTATGCACAAAGCCACAAAACCAAACTCTGCAGAGGACAAGAGATCTGCGCACTGAGCACCAGATCCTCCTTCCCAAGATCAGGTCAAGGCACAAATCCTACTCCTCTATCAATCATAGAGCCTTACATACAAAGTCTGTGCACAAAGAAAATTACAAAACTTGCGCTTAACTTTGCAAGTCTTAACATACTCTTGCACAAAGCCAACTAGTCATGCACTAAGCCAAACAGTAACTATATTTACATCGCTTAGATGCTACTTATTTATACCTTTACAAAAATACCTAATCATGGGTAAACCCATGGGCCAACATCCCATAACCCATTACATAAACCCTAGTAAACCCTTTGTTGGGTCCACAAGCCCGCAAAATAGGTGATATCCTGTGATTTCAGCTCTGCCTGGGCGCTCCATCTTCGACCAGCCTATTGAAGTCCCAAAATTGTTCAAACATGACCAATGTTTCCTCAAAACTTGGTCAAGGGCCAACAGGCCCCTAACACTCACCTATGACTCGTCCCGAGTCACTCAGATCTGGGTAGTGCTACTTTGAAGGCCTCGATCTTAGCTCAAGCTACCTCGACTTGCGGCTTCGCCAGAGATTCCTTCTTGGAGAACTCCTGAATCACTTGTTCTGTAACAGGCCCTTCCAGACATTGTTCCATTTTCTCAATTACTTGGTCTAGGTGCAAGCCTTGGCCTTCAATCTCTTTGAAAATCATCCAGGCTTTGTCCTGCACTGGCTATAGTCTCAGTGTAACCTCCATGACTCTGATCCAAATGGCAGTAATATTTTGTTGGACTGCACGCTTCTCCTATGATCTCTTCATTTGCTTAATCGCAGTGAGTAGCTTCATTTGTGCCTGCATGGTGGATGCCTGTTGTTGTGCCTACTGTAGTTGTGCTTCCAGTTTCCTTAGATCTGGATATTCTATGAGGCGTTCATAGGTTTACGCACTTCGATCACTCAACTTCTTATATCTGAGGTGAGGGTCATGATCCTTCCAACTACACTCTTGGCAACTTCCTCCCTCTGATCGCGCACTTCTTTCGGATTGCTCGGCACTACTTGGATATATAACTCCATTATCCTTGCTTGAAGCTATTGAATGGCCTTAGCGAGCTTCCCCACTTGCATCTCGACTAAATCTGGTTCCTCCTATGCCAAGCCTGGCATAGAGAAAAGTGCTTTAGTCACCGCTTCTTTGACCGCAGTCTGCTCTACGAGAAGCTAGTCTTTTTATTTTTGTATCTTCGTGTTGTCCTCCTCGAACATCACCCAAATTTCATCTTTCTCCTTCTCCTAGGT
This sequence comes from Picea sitchensis, assembly GCA_010110895.2. Classification (NCBI taxonomy): domain Eukaryota; kingdom Viridiplantae; phylum Streptophyta; class Pinopsida; order Pinales; family Pinaceae; genus Picea; species Picea sitchensis. Next base: position 11,706 of record SNQJ01S0213027.1, on the reverse strand, counting down.
GGTTATGCAAGACTGCACAACTTGTAGTTGCTCCATGACCTCCTCCTTTTCTTACTTCAAGGCTTCTGCAACCTTCTCCTTCTCTTCATGGACTCGATGAAGTCGAGCCTCTGTTGCATATGCTAGCCTTCGTAATTGAGCAGGCTCATCCCCCAATTCTGTAATCTTCGACGAAGAAGGCGCAATAGGTACTGTGTGGCTTGAATGGATGGCTTCTTTAGCTCCTTCTGCTCCTTCTCTATTCTTTCATACAACGTCTCTTGCTTTGCTCTGTATCGCTACAAGATATCCTCTGAAGCATCTTCCACAGCTGCGATGATTAGATCGACATCGTCTGTTGTGAGCGTGGCCTTCATCTTGGGCTTGCTTGCGCACGTCTTATTTATTGTTGAGGGTTTCTGCAGAGAAACCTTCCTCTTCTTCGATGTTTCAACCTCGGTAAGGGGATCCTTCGGTGATGTAACTTTACCTTTTCCTTGCTTTTCTCCTTCTTCCCCTCCTTCTTCTTGATTCACTTCATCTCATCCTCCTCCTGTGGGCAAGTCAAGCCCACTTTCCTTCGAGGTGTTTTCCTCCTTGTCAGTTTCTATGTTCTGCACTTCCTCCTTTTTCTTCTTTTTCTTCGCACTAGTCTGTCTGTCATGCTCAACTCGAGTTACCAAAGGGATTCCTATGATGTTGGGGTCGGAGAGCTCTGCATCTTCAACTAGTACAAGGAACTTCATCGGCCATTCTTTGGTGATATCCTCCATATCTTCATCGATCAACATATAATAGGATTGTAGCTTCTCCTTGCTCTCATCCCTTCATGTAGTGATATAGATAAAGTGTCGATCTGTGTGGAACTTTTCTAGCAGTCTGTACTGGTGCAATGTGTTTGGTTTCATGCATGGAAATGCCTCAATAGCATGCTTTAGTTGCTGGTAGTAGGCATGAAACATAGATTTCGACTGCCACTGCTTTGATATATCATTTGTATACCACAAGGTGGAGAACCTTGCGGCCAACTACTCTGATGGCTCAACTTCTGGAAATATCGCTCCTTTCGGCATCTGCCAAGCGACAAATGTGATTAATAGAAGTAACCAACTGAAATGGAATTCATACCCCTGATCCTGTGCTTCATGAAATTCCTTCTCGATCTTGTTGACGAGGTAACTTGCCCAGTTCATTTGCATCCCCTCCACGCACTTCCCAACAAGGTCCACTACGAACCCAACGACCTGTGTCGGATGGTTCTTCCTGATGAGCTTGCCAGCTATAAGTTGGAAAGCTAGGCRCATTGCACCATCCTGGATGGAGGCTACCTTATAGCCTCACTTTCCCTTTTCTACATCACCATAATCCTCCTTTATGCGCTGTGCCAGGGAGCAATCTGAAGTCTTCCCTAGGTAGAATTGTTGAGGGTCTGGTCCCTGCATGCTCAACCCTGTAATCAAGTGGATCAGTGATGGATCCACAGTAACGCACCTATCGAGCCACATATATCCTCCATGGTAGAACGACAAGAGGATTTTAACACAAGCGTTAACCTCTTGATGTCGACCAAAGTGAGGGATCTTCATTACATTCAAGATCATTGACTGCTCAAGCTCCTTAATCTACAGTTGGGACACTATGTGCGGCTTCTTCCCAGTCATCTTCATCAAATACCTATGGGGCATGAGCATGGCGTAGTTCTTTCTATCGTCGAGATTAAAGTCGATGTTCTTCAAAGCTGGGATCTATCCCAACTAGGGTCCAACTACGCATATCTCCTTTGGGATGTACATAGTGATCAACGTGTACTCGAAGTCACGTGGGATGTTGTCACGGTTAACCATGCCATCCAAAGGCGGTATATAATCTAGAAAGACTGAAGGGATCTACTTCGTGTTAGCCAGATCGTCACGGTGCTTGCTTCACTTCTCAAGAGCACGGCTAGAACAACGTCCAGTCGAGGGGGATGCTTGCAGTCCCCCAGTCGACAATGCATGTATTCCTACATACATAACTCTCTCAGCCATGATCTCGACGAGAATCTCCTCCACGGACTTCTCTAACGTGATCGGTTCGCCCGACATTCACACTTATAACCAAATAGATCGGGTAGGTGAACAGACAAGTGAGGTAATCAAATGGATGGCGATGTCTAGAAATCACAACGCGGTATTCAATCGATTCTTTGTTAGCTTGGATAATCACAGGTGGTAAAAAGTGGTCCTAGCACAGTGTCCAATGGGTTAAATAAGAAAACTTTGTAACGGATTATTCCAACGGGAAGGAATGCGCCCATCAATGTGAATCTGGTTGTTATGGCATGGTCTCAACGGTCCATTTGCTCATAACTGTGTTTTCTAGCCATTATAGGGTGTCATTCTAACGGTTGGGGTGCCTCAAACGGTCATATAGCTTCACCGTGGCAAAGTCCCATTCTGTGTAGTTCTGTTATTATGGCGAGGTTCAGGGCCTACAAGCCTGCCTCTTGCGAATTCTTCTCTGGAACTTCTTGTAGTTTTTCTAACTTGGATTTCTTCTTACTGAGCTTTATTGCCTTCTTTCCTGTGATCTAATTCTCTGGATTCCTCTTTCCATTCTTATTCCTATCTTCTCTTAGCATAGTAGCTTCCCACTACTGATGTTCTTTTAAAGGGTTCAAAGGTAGTACATATTCTCTTATTAACTCCAAGGTAGGTATTCTTCTTTCTTGCATGGATAGGTCCTTCAATCTTTTTTTCATTCTTTCAACCTCAACAGCTAATTCACTTGCCCTCTATTGCTTCGACTTATCCTCTTGTTGTTCTATTAGTCGCTCTATTTTTATGGTTATGAGGTCCCTTAGTTCTTGCTTTTTCTGTTCTATAGCTTCCTCCTCTGCTTTCCTTCTAATCTGATCCTTCTCAATCCAAGTCTTTCCTAACAAAAGTGGAAAAGGGGCATTGTTCTCAAAAAATTTAATGACTTCAAATTCTTCTTCAATTGATGTTTCATGAGCAATCATAGGTACATTAGTAACTCTTCCACATAGGGTTATCATATTTCCTTTAAACAAGCCTATCCTTCCCAATGAATGTATCATAGTAGGCTTTCCCAAAATTTCCCAAGTGCTTTCTGGCATAATGTTTACATGTGTTTCTGCATCCAATACACAGTCTATGTCGAAGTCTTCTATTCTTGTAACTATGCGTTGTTTTTTATTTCAGGATCTCTGGTAAACTGATGTCTCTGTGATCATTCATTACTTCTTTTAACTGTATTAACATAGTCTCTAATTCTTTCTCTTTATGATTCTCTAACATATCCTTAGTCTCTTGACCTTCTTTATAGTTTTCTTGTCTCGTGTTCATCTTTTCAACTTTAGCAATCATCCTTGGGCAATCCTCAACCTCATGACCAATAGCTTTACAACAAAGACAAATAGGACCTGTACCAGGGCATTCCTTACCAAGATGTCCTGGTCTTCTGCAATTATAACATAGTGTCAATCCTCTCTTTCTTTTAAATGATCCCCATCTTCTCATGCACTACGCACTGGGATCACAGTTTTGGACCTGCAATCTGCAAAAATTCTTTCTAGGTTCTTGCATCCACTTATTAGTCCAACAATTCTTTCTATGCATAGGAATAACATATCTTTCTCTATTTCTATCAAATTTATTCAAATCAACTCTTTCTTCTAACTGTGACCTAGCTTTCAGACTAGGACAAAATCTATCAAACATACCTAGATTCGTGTTTTCGAAGCAAAATTTTCCACTTATCTTACCCTTACCAGAGCACAAAGCTTTAAGATCTTACCTCTTTTCTTTAGATTAGGTTTCTTTCTTAGCACAGAGCTTCGTAAATTAAGTAGAATATTGTGCACTACAGCAACACATCTATGCACAGAGCTTTCTCTTTCCTTCAGTTCCCAGCAATCACAGTTTCAGGTCCCGACAATGGAACCATTTGTTGGCACAGGGGCAGACCCAGGGTTTAACGCTTCAATAGTGCACCAACAAAACCCTAACTACTATCCCTTTTGGCAACACCTGTGAAGCAGATGAAGTCTCACCTGAGGTAGAGGAAGGGGGGGTTACATGACTCAAGTGTCTGTAACCAATCTAGGACACAGATCTATGATTACAACACTTAGTAGATCACTTAGACAACAATAGGTATTAGCTTATTCACCTCGCAGACTAAACCCTTATTACATAAGAGTGCAATAACAACAAAGATCGAGCACTTTCAGTCACTTAGCACATAGCATTAGCTCAAATCTAGCATTATTTTATATTTAACACCATTAAGCACTAAGAAACAATATCATATGCATTCATCATACATTATAATAACAACACTAAGCAGATAAACAACATAATTCACATCGTACAAAGCACATCAAGATACAAGATATACGTGGTTCACCACAGTGTGGGGCTACGTCCACCAACGAATTCTTCTTATTTATTAGTATTCAATCTTCTTACATTCATCTGCTCTTGTGCACAAAGCCACAGAACCCGACTCCACAGAGGACAAGAGATCTACGCGCTGAGCACCAAATCCTCCTTCCCAAGATCAGGTCAAGGAACAGAGCCTACTCCTCTGTCAATCATAGAGCCTTACATACAAAGTTTGTGCACAAAGAAACTTACAAAACTTGCACTTAACGTACTCTTGCACAAATCCAACTAGTCGTGCACTAAGCCAATTAGTAACTATCTTTACATCACTTAGCTACTACTTATTTATACCTTTACAAAAAGGCCTAATCATGGGTAAACCCGTGGGCTGACATCCCATAACCCATTACATAAACCCTTTGTTGGGTCCACAAGCCTGCAAAATAGGTGATATCTCGCGATCTCAGCTCTGCCTAGGTGCTCCATCTTCGACTAGCCTATCGAAGTCCCAAAATTGGTCAAACACGACCAATGTTTCCTCAAAACTTGGTCAAGGGCCAACAATTATGTTCACAGTGAGCCTCCTTTGGAGTTGTAAGATATATGATAGAAGTTGTTGGCCTCCCATTTTTTCATGATTTAATACCTCTTTTTCCCACTACCATCCTGCTTTATAACTGAACCTAACCCTCTTATGATAGATATCCATGCTCTTAAACTCAAAATCCCTTCAAGAAGCATTTGGAGACAATTGTTGCTCATTTTATTATATTTCTTAAGTTCTTAGTGAATTAAAATGAGTTTTTGAACTAACCTTGCTAATGACGAATTTATCAGTTCAGTTCATGTACCCTCAATGTAGTTATGGTACATGAATATGTTTGTTATCATATGTGTGCATGCTCAAATGGAAAATGACCACCTGGGTTTTGAAGTTCTAGATGCCAGCATGGTGTGTGTCCCTCGATTCATACTCAAGATCTTTTAGGTGAGCGTGAGGTGGCAGTAAAACGCATGATCAACACCTTCTAGTGCATGAGATGTTAAACGAGATCAGTACAGTAATTTTATTTGTATGCATTTCCTGTCATACAAATAGCATATCAAATCGAGACATGATTTGGTTTGTTCCTATAATTTCTAAGTATAGACAGTGGCCTAGAGGTAAGTAGCTTTTGGAACCCGTTAATCAACCAACTAAGGGACCCTCATAGATCAACTTTGAACAATCAGGTATGACACCTACCTTTTTCTTTTCTTTGCATGTTTCTATTTTCTTTATGAATTAGTTCATAGGTTTAAAGGTCTAACTAACTTAGTCTTATTACTACTATCAAATATTGTTTATAAAACCTTGTTACTATATATATTATTACATAAGTTCTATATCCTAATCATATAAATCCTAATCTTATAAACCCTAAGCAGAAAAATCCTCCTACTACATATATTAATACTATTATGTATCCTAATTGTTGAGGAAAAAGATATGAAATAATCTTACTCAAGCATTTTCAGATCTTGCTTGGCTAAGGAAAGATAGACGGGAATATCACCCTATGTTTATAGCCTCAAAATTTGCTTCCTAATCCACAAGTATTAGTTACAAGGACTTAGGCTGATTTTTTATAATAAAAGATTGTTGTAAAATTCAATATTTTTATATAATTTTCTGAATATAACAGATGCAAAAGTAATTGTGGAGACAAAAGAAAAAATACCAAGTCACAATTTAACACAGATGAGACAGAATAGAAATCGCTTATTTCATTCCAAGAAATCAAAAGAATCATTCTCTTTCCAAAAATCCTTGAGGGAGTTTGGACCAAAGTCAAACTTAGATGTCCTCGATGAAAACCATACAAAAGGACTTCTGACAGAAAGTAAAATACTGAACTTTAAAAGATGGATCAGCTTGCCACAGATTGCTTCCCACTCGACTTTGCACAATATCCTTTATCAGTCATGAAATTTAATTCGTAAACAGACAATTCTACACAGACTATCAAAGATAGATCAACACCTCTGAAAAACAAGTGTCTGAATGATGTAATTCATCCTTGAATCTTATTGTCTACAATAGAACCCTGTTGTCATAAAAGAGAATTAGGATTTTAATGAATTAAAGAATGAATGAAAACTGAACTTGTTAGCGTCAGAAGTCACTCCTGGATTGCTTGCAGAAGCAGAGCCCGACGTCCATCAGTTTTATGTCATGGTGGTTTTTAATGGGTGATCAAATGGACAGAGACTCAGGGAGGTGTCACTCTAACTCAGAGACTAGGTCCGGCATGTAAGAAACAAAGGAGGTCTTGATCTAACTTCAATCAGTGGGTTGATTAAAAGGGTGAACAGGTGGAAGAATTGATAAGAAGAGTGAACAAACTACTTCAGGCAACATGCTTTCAGCAATTTGTAGAAGAAAAACCCCGAATGCAAGATCCTCGGGTTCAGGGCTTCAAGATACTGAAAAAGGGACTTGACTGGATTCTCCAATTCCAAGTCGTTCAGCATTAGGAAAATCACAAGTACTGATTAGAGACAATGTGATTGTCACAGTGATCAAATTCTACATCATCCTATAACAGCTTCAACTCGATTGGATTCTCCAATTCCGAGCTTCTCTAACACAGTTTGAACAAAGACATGAAAGAAACCGATATTCATAAGGCAAGAAGTCTCAAGAGTTCATACATAACCGGAGATAACAATGCTTCGTTAAATCTTTACAACCGGGAGCCTTGCTCAACCATCGATCATTAGTAAATGGCAAAAGTGCCTACATATACTCTTCCCTTCCTTTCGCCCAGCAGAGGCGTCTCAGAACTTTGAATGGATGGTGTCGCCTCAATCAAATCTGGCCTACATTGCTCTGTCATACGCTACCTTAATTCGGCATGGCCCGCGCCAGAGGTAGCTGAACCCTTTGAATGTTGACTTGGCATGTGCAGGTTNAAGGCAAGAAGTCTCAAGAGTTCATACATAACCGGAGATAACAATGCTTCGTTAAATCTTTACAACCGGGAGCCTTGCTGAACCATCGATCATTAGTAAATGGCAAAAGTGCCTACATATACTCTTCCCTTCCTTTCGCCCAGGAGAGGCGTCTCAGAACTTTGAATGGATGGTGTCGCCTCAATCAAATCTGGCCTACATTGCTCTGTCATACGCTACCTTAATTCGGCATGGCCCGCGCCAGAGGTAGCTGAACCCTTTGAATGTTGACTTGGCATGTGCAGGTTCTTCTGTCGAATTGAAGACTCGGCGTGGCTTCCCTGAGGAGAAATGGTACAGGGGACCCTCCCGGGAAGACTGCTTTCTAGACCCTCCATACCTTGCAATTAATGATTGAGGCAAGGCCTCAACCACCCTCTCTTTTCTGCATTCATTCCTGGCAACTACCAGGAAATAAATCACGTCGAATCAACATCCAAAGAATGCAGTCCCCCCTCTCTTGAATCTTAATTCGATGCCTTTGGCTTCCCTGTACAGCCCCTTCTACTCCCTAGAGTGACCACAGGTTGTGACCCTTCGCCTATCTACCAGAGTGCTTTCGGCGCTTTGGGGTTCGCGGGTGAGAGAGGAACAGGACCTTTCTCCTTCAAAATCATGATGGGCGAAATGTCGGGAGGGCCTAATGGCTTCCACGTGTTCCCCACGTGATGAATGACTGAGATTGCTTCGTGATGTTGCGGGCCCCAGCTTCCATGCTATCTGTGCCATCGAGGTTTGGGGTTTCGCGATGTTGAACAACACGAAACTCTCACATCGTGAACTCCCGAACGTTGAAACGTCGATGCAGCCGGATCTTGCAACATGCGTCTTTAGGATGAATGGTTGAGACCTTTCCATAAATATAAGTGCCCCTCCTCCCAACCTTTTCCTTTACAACCAGATGCCAAAACCACGGGCCCGGTCCTGAGTTCTATCAGCATTTCGGGGTTCGAGGTTTCGAGAAGTGAAGGGACGAGGAGTGCTTACCCCTTGAACTCCTGAATGCCGACATGACACAGATGTGTGTCGCGTGTCCTTCAGACAAATGGCCCAGATAGTATTCGTTATTGTAAAGAGGGCTGCCCCATTTATAGGCTCGCTCGACGTGACCTGGTGCTAAGACCGCAGGCTCAGCTCGAAAGGCGCTTTTGGCGTTTCGCTGATCGGAACTCCCTCGTGTAATGAGCTGAGAGCTCCCTGTTCCCCGAAACACTGATGTNAACGTTGAAACGTCGATGCAGCCGGATCTTGCAACATGCGTCTTTAGGATGAATGGTTGAGACCTTTCCATAAATATAAGTGCCCCTCCTCCCAACCTTTTCCTTTACAACCAGATGCCAAAACCACGGGCCCGGTCCTGAGTGCTATCAGCATTTCGGGGTTCGAGGTTTCGAGAAGTGAAGGGACGAGGAGTGCTTACCCCTTGAACTCCTGAATGCCGACATGACACAGATGTGTGTCGCGTGTCCTTCAGACAAATGGCCCAGATAGTATTCGTTATTGTAAAGAGGGCTGCCCCATTTATAGGCTCGCTCGACGTGACCTGGTGCTAAGACCGCAGGCTCAGCTCGAAAGGTGCTTTTGGCGTTTCGCTGATCGGAACTCCCTCGTGTAATGAGCTGAGAGCTCCCTGTTCCCCGAAACACTGAT
>SNQJ01S0213026.1:0-17229 GCA_010110895.2 Picea sitchensis | reverse complement strand
AGCCCTTGGAATTTTTTTTTGGCAATTTTTTGCATTCATTTTTAGCGGTTTTTCAACACATGGTTTTCGCTGATGGTTTTCTAATTTTCGTTAAGGGATTAGGGTTGTAGAATAATATGGGTCAATTGATTATGGGTTTTGGATGCCGCATGATCCTATAATTAATATATTGTAAACAATGAAGATTGATGATGAATAATAATTATAGGTGTGGCTCTAAACATGTTGTTGGTTTTCCCGTTTTGGGTTTCCAGGGTAAAATCTCTGTGTAATGTGGGTGTGTGTGTCATTATATATTTTCCATTTTTATTAAGAATCCATTTGTAGTAATTAATTATACAAGGTTAAAATCTACAATAAGGATATTCTGGGTCTAGATAGATTCTGTTGTCATTTTCTCAAGTCTTTGGATGATAAGTGTCATATAATCAATAGTGGTTTCAACATGATTCATGGTTCTAGGCTTAGTCTTAGCCTTAGCACGAGGGGTGTGGAAATTTTCTACTTTGGAAGTTAGGAGATTTTCCTCAATCTTGGTAGCTTGCTCTTGTGATTTTACACGATTTTTTGGGGAATTGTCCCCAAGCATGAATCCAAATTACCCCTTAAAGAAAATTCTCAAATCTTGTATCAAATTCCTTGACCGATTTATTCTCTTTCTTATTTATTTCATTAAATTGTAATGATAACATCTTAGGATCCCTTTTGCCCCATATTTTCATAATAGTGTCATGAAAAGATTCCCAAGTTTTTATACTCTAGCAACCCAAGCATTAATAAAAACATAATACATGTTAATATTCTAATGTGCATAATAAAATCAGTAATTTACATCGAGAGATTATTATGGAGTTGTTGAAATTGATCCCTATGTTTAGTGCATCCTTTTAACCATGCATAAATGATTGGACACATCACATTTCTCTATGATTTGGTTATCCACCCAACTATCAGGATATAACATTGACCCATTTTCTTTTAAATTATTAGGATAAGAAATGATTCTATTGTTCAACCATCTAGATTCTTCCATGTCATTGTCCATTTTCCTTCTCTTCTCTTCATACAATGCCACCCATGGTTGTGTTGCCTCCGCATTGTAAAGAACAAATTTATTGATGGAATCCATTTCTAAATTTTTTGAAGTATTGATGAAATACAAACAAATAGTATGAGATCAAATATATAGTATCGAGTTTATTATAAGCAACTACTCTGTATAAAATTGAAAAATAATAAGTGACTTACTCTTTATCATTCACCTTTTTATGTTGGTTTGGAGTAGCTCCCCTTCCCTTTTGTCATCATCTTGATGGTCGTCATAAACCATTATGCCTGGTGTGTCATTGATTTGCTTGATGTACTCACTATCATAATAAAACAACTCATATAGTATGTACCCTCCACCATAGACCCCTCATGTTTTGTACTTTGTCAAATAAAACCATTCAACTTTGTCATGTACTTCTCTATGAAGAACATTCAATGACATGAGACCACCTTGACTAATTCAGCCTCATCAACTAGGTGAATTAGAATATGGACTTGCAACTCCATGCCACTAGTGGGAAATTCCTTCTTAAAGATACAAACAATCTCAACTATCTGTCAATGCCACTATGGAATGATAAACATGTGAATTTCCTTTAATGTAATCCAACATATAAATGCAGATAATTTAGATATGACATGTTGCAGGTCTCAGAGAAGTTGCGGTTCAGACAACCATGCATAAGAAAAGGATAATGACACTACAAAATAAACACGTACAAAATAAATTGAAATAAAATTGTAAGAGCATTGCATATACCCTACAATACCAAAAGAATAAGAAGAAGAAGCATGTAATCAACATGCATACCCTTAGAAGGTTCAGATGGTCATGTGATTTTAACCCCAATAAATGTCCTTTTATGATGAAGCAACATCATAGATTCAACTCATATAAAAGAAGGGGCCTTCATACCCAATATAACTTCCTTCTCTATGGACATCTAACCTTTCTTCAAAATTCGTAGGATATCACCTTCTTTAAAAGACCAACATGTATTGGCCTCTCCTCTACTTTCTTTTCTTGGTCAATGTTTCTTTTTAGTATTCTAAGAAATGAGATCTCTCCTGACACCCAATGTGTCACTTCTTTCAATGATATGTGCCTCGATAAAGAAGATGAAACATTTTTAAATATATTCATGGGATTTAGTAAGTGGAAAACTTTAATATGCTCCCAATATGAAAGCTCATAAAATACAAATTTCCTTTTCATCATAATGGGAATTTTTTCTACATAGGTGCCAATAAATAGTGCCAATAAATTCAAGATCATTGAACATGGTTTCCCTATTTGAATTTAAAATTTCTACAATTTCTTTCTCCTTCTCTGTTTCATAGGCTCTGAGCTAGTGTGTTGGTGTCATTATTTCAAGTCTTTGGGTTCTCTTTGGTTTACCATTTAAAGCAAAGGATACTCTTTCACAAGAGTTGTTTTATGGGAGGAATACCCTCAAACAATTGTACACTGGCTTTCATAAGTGGTGAACCACCTAGAATTTATAGAACGTCCGTAACATTTACATCCATGACACCCTTTTGTTACAAGACTGTTGAGGAAAAGATATGGATTTATCTTACTCAAGCATTTTCAGACTTTACTTGGCTAAAGTAAAGTAGACGAGAATATCACCCTATACTCTTTGGTTTACCATTTAAAGCAAAGGATACTCTTTCGCAAGAGTTGTTTTCTGGGAGGAATACCCTCAAGCAATTGTACATTGGCTTTCATAAGTGGTGAACCACCTAGACTTTATAGAACACCCATAACATTTACATCCATGACACCCTTTTGTTACAAGACTGTTGAGGAAAAGATATGGATTGATCTTACTCAAGCATTTTCAGACTTTACTTGGCTAAAGTAAAGTAGATGAGAATATCACCCTATATTTATAGCCAACAAAATATATATCCTAACTCACAAGTATTAATTACAAGTGCTTAGGCTAGTCTTTTATCAACAAAAACTTGCTGGAAATTCACTTTTTATGTATTTTTCTGAACATATCAGTTGCTGAAATAAATGTAAGAACATAAGTAAAGACACCAATATGATAATCAAGACAATTGAGACATAAAGCAATCCTTTATTTCATTCTGATTCATCAAAGAATCATTTTCTTTACACAATCTCATACAAAAATCTTGGACCAAAGTCAAACTTAGACATCCCCGATGGAACATACAAAAGGACCTCTGACAGAAAACCAAAATTGAACTCTAAAAGCTGGATCAGCTTGCCATAGATTGCTGCCCACTCGACTCTGCACAATAGACTTTGTCAGTCATGAAAACTAATTCACAAACAAACAAGTCTAAACAAACTATCAAAGATAGATCAACACCTCTGAAGAACAAGTGTTTGAATGATTTGATTCAACCCTCAATATTGTTGTCTACAATAAGACCCTGCTATCATAAAACAAAATTAGGCTATGATGAATATATGAATGAATGAAAACTGAATTATCTCAACATAAACTCAAAGAGAAAACCTTAGCATGCTTCTGCTTCCATCCTCCTCTTGTTCCTCCCCTTACTTCCGCTTTTAACAAATTAGAATTGGTTGAAATAGTTGAACCAACTTATTAGTTAAGCTAACTAAAAGACTCAACTAACTTTAGTTCGGGGGTGGGGGGGGAGTAATAATAATAATAATAGGGTCATAAATAAATAATAACTAGTAGGTGGGACCCCTTGTGACTCCCTTTAGTTTATAACAATCATAACCATCATAACATAATCCATTAGTTTAGCAAACACGACACCTTATGCCTCCCCTCAACATATTTACTTTTGGCAATTTTAGCTCATAAAATTTGAAAATATTTCAAAATAATATCCATATATCCAAAATAAAACATGCTATCCAAAATCCGTGAATTCAACCGTCATAAAAAAAATAGATAACATAAAATTCAAAAGCCATATTTTCCATTTTGTGATGCAACCCTTCCTTGGTTGCTGCTATCACCTCTAGATTTTTTTTGAATTCACCTTGGGTTGGGCAAAGCCTTTAGGATTTATCTCATTGATCACATGGGAGAAATCGTCCCTCAAATGCATCCGTGAAGACACAGATTTGTTGAACTCACCGGAGGGTGAGGAAGGGGAAGCTATAGCTTTTCCTTTATCATATGCATGGTGGGATTCAATATTCAATCTCTTGCTGGCATGGGAGGATTGCACTGGCGAGTGGTTAGGGGCAGCTTGGACAATGGGGTTCAAAGGTGGAGCAGCAGGCAGAGTCAAGTTGGGCCAGCCACAATGTTGGGATACTGTTGGGTGAACAATCTCCTGCCACCCATCATTTTCAGGGACTTTAGGCTGTAAAGAGACACGAGGAGGCACAGGGATGCTGAGGGCTTGAGGGGCTTGGAAGGGAGGCCTTTCAGGCCTCAATTGGACTATTCCCTGCCTAATCCAATTAAAGAATCCAACATGAAATAATTGACCAAGATCTTCTGAATCAACATCAAAATGTATAGAGAACCTGGGGCTTCTTGGGCCTCAGTTCTAGTTACCTCTACCTCTTTTTCCTCGACCATGGCTTCTCCGACTGAAAAAAACTCATCCTGCATATGTTAACGATTAGCAAATAGTCTTTTAAATAACCATGCATGACAACTCCTTAAAAATACTTAATAGATTTGGCTTAGAATGTATCAGGCTCATGCAATCCAATCCATACAAATTGTTCTAACGTTAATCAATGAGAAGGGGGGTGCAACAGTGTTCTACGATATGTGGGGTTTGTATTGAGCGAAAATATGATATAATGAAAGGGGAGAAGAAATGGTCATTGCTTAATGACAACAAAAATCAACTGTAAATCAACCCAATAAACCTTACTTCAATCCACTCAAGACACTGCCACTTCATCCACTTAACACATAAATTCTCTTGGCTGTAATCAACATCAGAACAGGGAGTGAACAAAATGAATATGGGATATGTGAAGGGGTTGTAATTAGCAGAAAATGAGATAATGAGAGGGGAAAAAAACATTTACTATTCATGAGATTAATCAAGCAATCTATAACATATTTTGTAGTAAGAAAAATATGCATCAACAAACAATCAAATGACCGAGTCATAATTCCTATGTATTTTCCTAATTTCACTGTCCATTAATATCCAACACAGTGCCATTACAAAACAGAAGTATTTCACACAATTTGTAAGGGGTCATGTTCCCTTTATTCGCACATTCTGTATTTTATAACAATCAACAACAACACTCATTCCCAATCCATAATCATTAACATCCACCACTGCCATACATTTCCCCAATCCACATCTATATTTAAAAGTAGTGTTTCCAAGATAATAATGAAATCACTATTTCCATAATAGAGCCAATCAAGATCTATAATGATATTCGTTCCCACATATATATGCAGTAGAAAGATCAAAATAATAAAAAACTCACATGCCACGCCTGAAATGACCATTGACTATACAACCAACAATCATCATTTAGACACAGGTTATGTAGGAGTAAATGTCCAAGGCAATTTAACCATGCCACTATCAAACAAAACATCTCAATGCGACTTAAAAGCCAAGGACAACTTACAGATTTTCTCTTAAGATCTCAATGGATGAAGAACATGCAAGAAGAAGCAGGAAACAACCAATTCCTTGTAAGACAACAATGAAAATATGTAACAAATTCAAAGGTCCTTCAGAGGAGAGATCATAAAAACTGTGTAATCTTGATTCTTTTGACTAACAATGCTTTTGCAGGGGTTTCACTGTGGCATAATTGATCCAAGATTCTATCTTGACTAAACACTCAAAAGATGATAAAGACCAAAATTGCAACAAAAGTAATAATGCAGAAATTAAAACAACAACAATAAAAGACAGAAATAAAACACAACAAGCAAATAAAAACTCAACTTAGAAAGAAGAAATTAAAGTGTTGTAAGGCAGAAAAAAAAAGCACAAAACCGAAAGCAAAGCTAAGCTACTAGTATACAGAAGAATCCAATCAGCAAAAAAAACCTTTCACGTTGGTCCCTCACAATACTTCAAGCAAGGACTGTTAGTGCTGTGAGAAAACCATCATCTCTGTAATTCCTTTAAAATTTCTGAGTTAGTGTCCAAGACAAAAGTAATCTGGAAATGACCCAACACTTGAAATTCTGACGTAGCTATTAGCCTTTGGACGCATACGATTAAATCATCAAGATAAACATGGAGACTGACCAATTCATTGAAAGTTGTGTGTATAGCCCCTTTTAAGGCGATACTTGTATCAAATAAGCCAGAAGGAAGGTAGTTGTAAGACACAGTATCAAAATTAGTAATACAAGTGGTTTTGTGAATATTCCCCCCCTCTACCTTGATTTTATTGTAACCAAACTAACTGTCAAGTAAGGGCTCCAAGTGTAACTCTACAACCTGTTGTAGAAACATTTTCATGATGAGAGGGGGGAAAGGATTTCTCGTAATTGCTTGCATGAAAGTTCGAAGACTAATGAAGGTTCTAATATTATCAATGGTCTTCGAAGTAGGTTCCCATTTGGAAACCCATCTAGGGTGGACTAAAAAAATCATTTCAGTCCTTGAGAAATTCCTTGACTCCCTACGAAAGGTTGATTTTAGTGCAGAGTTAACAAGTCTTTGTTTTTGCAAAGTTTGTTTCATAGTATGTTGAACAAGACCTGGATCAAAACCACGAAGATCCATATTACACCAAGAAAAATCCTTTTGAAATCCACCAAGTAATTCAACAGGCTTCATTTCTTCTTTATCCAAACCCTAGACATTTATTTTAACGTTCAGTGAGGATCCATGTGTCCTAATGTTCATGGATATGGATTCAACCACCTTCAGTTGTAACTCCTCTTCCTTTTCTTTATTGCCTCCAACACTAAAAAAAAATGAACCCTCAAGAGGAGTCAAGCCCTCAGGAATCTTATTATTTTTCATGGATATAGTTTCCTCGGGCTTAAGAGGTTCATCTTAGAAGATAGCACAAATGCTCTCATCATTAGGGAGGGCCTTCCAAGATCCTACATGGTCAGGAAAATATGGATGATGCCGAGATTGGAAAGCGCAATCAGGCCAGTGAGGCAAGAGTTGCTGAGTAGGAGAGGCTACAAAGACAACTAACCGACTAGCTATTGAATTCAACTCCTTCCTAACATGGGTAATGTTAAAATATAGAAGCTTTGAGACAAGTGCCCAAATAGTTTGGGAGTATTGTTCCATCAGCTTGTCGCTAGGAGAGAATGCCTTACGTATCAGGTTCACAACAAGTTCAAAATTTCCAAAAACTAAAAGGTGACCATGACCAAGATTAAGGGCGTTCTCAATGCCTAACAATAAAGCTTTGAATTCAGCGGCATTGTTTGAGTAAGCAAAATCCAACCTGTATGACAGATTATGAATTTTTCCTCCAGAGGAAACCAAGATAATACCAACCCTGTTACCTTCGTTAGAGCGTGAACCATCAAAGTGCATATGCCATAATTTATCATCTGAATCAATTCTTTCCAGAGGAACATTATCCTCTTCAGCAAAGATGGAATATACTCCTACATCTTCTTCGATATAGTTTACGCTAGATTGCGAAACACTCTCTATGTAGGGTGAAATTATTCCTTCTCTCAGTACTATAATGTTCTTTCCATTCCGAGGAACGGATAAATGTGTCCTGTCGAGCGAGAAGTATCCACCCATTAGTGCTTGCCAATCTCTTCCCAAGATAATTGAATAGTTGCTTACATGCATATCGATCACCTGAATGCTAAGGGTTGTCCTTATCTCGGGGTGAGCGCATAAGACCAAGGTTACGTCTTTAATCTCGCCTATGGTTGTTTGTTGTATACTATTATGGGAAAGTATGCTTAAGGCATTTTCGTTTGTACAAGATAATCCTATCTCTTCCATAATAATCTTCAACATAACACTTGGGCTTGAACCACCATCAATGAGGCAACAATGGGTGATTTTATCCATGATCTTTACAGAAATATAAAAAGGGGGATTTTTTACAGGGTATCTAAAGTTATGTACACCTACTTTATTTATAGAAGAATCCTCTTTGCTTACCTCTTCAAAAATATTGGCTACAACGGAAGCCTTTGCTTCCATGAATTGTTTCAGATGCATATGTTGTTCAGGGACGACAACCATGTCTAGGAGGGTTGCATCTGCTTTGATGTTAGCCAATTGATTCAAGATGTTGTATTTGGAAGAGGGGGGGGAAGGAGTTATTCTTTGACTCTTAATAATTTTAGGAACCTGGGGTGCAACAATGGTTGAGGATGATCTCGGGCTAGAAGAACTACGAGGAGGGTCAAACTTGCCTTTTGGGGCATAGGCTTTGTTTCTGGTATTGATAACCATGACATCTTCTGGATCGACAAAATCTAGGACAACGATAGTGGCTTCTGGTCTTTTACCAAATATCTTGACTCTAACACTCTTCCTTACCTCACACGTGGTTTCTTCATGGTGTTCCTCGCAAAATTTACACCAACTCCTAGGCAGGATAGCTTTGGGAGGAAAATTATTTTCAACCGGACTTCTAAAAGGAGGGGCAGAAGAGGATGAAGCTCTAGGGGTGAGAGGGTAGACAATACCCTTCCTCTCAAATGCTATCATATGATTGTTCATATATTGTACTAGTTGTAAGAGAGCGGACATGTATGCCCGTCTAACTGATTCTCCCTGGGGTAGACCAGTTCGTTCAAGCTGTTCTTCGTACTCTGAACAAGTGTGCAGAGCGGAACTGAGATTATCAATGGATTTTTATTCAAGCTTATGATGGTAAGGATAAGGCAATTCATTGTAGTAATGCATGAAGGCGGCTTGGTTCCGAGGATGGATAAGTTCGGGGATTTGATTATATAACTTGGTGAAACGCAAGTTGAAAGACTTGATGGTCTCATCATCTTTGTAAGTGACATTATTGTACTCCCTTAACTTATCAGTAGGGATTTTGGATTGCGTGTAAGTGGATCTAAACCAGTAGATTAATTCCTCCCGGGTAGACAAGATATTAGGAGGAAGGTCAAAAAAATCGGCCGCAACCTTCCCTTCCAAGGAATTGACGAATAGGCGCATGCAAGTATCGTTGTTGTTGGCCCCCATGTTATGACAAACATTAGAAAATGCCACTAGGTGTTCATTGGTACTGACAATGTTATTTCCTAAAAACTTAGGCAAATTCTCTTTAAACTTTGGAAGTGAGCGAGTAGCAAGAGCTAGGTTAAGAGGAGAGGACACATGCCATGGTGTAGTTGTGGCGTCTTCTTCCAACTGAAAAAGTTCATACTTCTTGATGACTTTGGCGAGGTTCGTAGTATATTGGATAGGGATATGGTGGCTGTACAAGCTACAAATCACCAATTACGATGAATATTGGGAAGATGGAGCACTTCCTGTGCCACCAGAGCCACCACTAGATGCCATCTTGTAGATGATAGGTGAGGGAAAGAAAGACGAGCTGGATGAATCGGATAAAGTTCTCCTTAGAGCACTTTGTTGGGCAGATAAAACAACGTTTATCCTTCCTATATTAGCAATAAGAGTGATTTTGGGTGACAAGCCTCTTGTTCTTCTAGAAGCACTAGAATCAAAGGACATGAAAGAATAACCAAAACTTGAAGGAACAAAAGGTTACTGCTGATTTCTAGGCTGCCTACGTCTAGCTTCCAACTGTTCTTGAGCACTAATATCTAGTTCAATTGCTGCCTAAGAATGGTTAAGCTCAACACAGGTCCTAACAGTGTCTAACATAGTATGAAACAGGTTTAAAGCAATGCTGGTCTGGTCTTGGAGACCAGGCTCAAGATTGGGCTTCCTTGCAATAGGAACAATCATTAAAAGAAAAACAATCAAAGAATCAAAATCAGAAAAATAAAGATGTATCGATGAAAATCGAGTATAAAATTTAACCAGAGAGATATCGAATATCTCCCCAGTATGGTCACCAAATAAATGTTGAGCAAAATATATGGATTGATCTTACTCAAGCATTTTCAGACTTTACTTGGCTAAAGTAAAGTAGACGGGAATATCACCCTATATTTATAGCCAACAAAATATATATCCTAACTCAAAAGTATTAATTACAAGTGCTTAGGCTAGTCTTTTATCAACAAAAGCTTGCTAGAAATTCACTTTTTATGTAATTTTTTGAACACATCAGTTGCTGAAATAAATCTAAGAAAAGAAGTAAAGACACCAAGATGATAATCAAGACAATTGAGACATAAAACAATCCTTTATTTCATTCCGATTCACYAAAGAGTCATTTTTTTTTTACAGAATCTCATACAAAAATCTTGGACCAAAGTCAAAMTTAGACATCCCCAATGGAACATACAAAAGGACCTCTGACAGAAAACCAAAAYTGAACTCTAAAAGCTGGATCAACTTGCCACAGATTGTTGCCCACTCGACTCTGCACAATAGCCTTTTTCAGTCATGAAAACTAATTCACAAACAAACAAGTCTACACAAACTATCAAAGATAGATCAACACCTCTGAAGAACAAGTGTCTGAATGATTTGATTCAACCCTAAATATTGTTGTCTACAATAAGACCTTGCTATCATAAAAGAATATTAGGCTATGATGAATATATGAATGAATGAAAACTGAATTATCTCAACATAAACTCAAAGAGAAAACCTTAGCATGCTTTTGCTTCTATCCTCCTCTTGTTCCTCCCCTTACTTATGATTTTAACAAATTAGAATTKGTTGAAGTAGTTGAACCAACTTATTAGTTAAGCTAACTAAAGACTCAACTAACTTTAGTTAGGGGGAGGGGGAAAGTARTAATCACAAGAGTGTCGTAAATAAATAATAACTAGTAGGTGGGACCCCTTGTGACTCCCTTTAGTTTATAACAATCATAACCATCATAACATAATCCATTAGTTAAACAAACACAACACCTTGTGCCTCCCCTCAACATATTTACTTTTGGCAATTTTAGCTCATAAAATTTGAAAATATTTCAAAATAATATCCATATATCCAAAATAAAACATGTTGTCCAAAATCCATGAAGTCAATTGTCATAAAACAATAGATAACATAAAATTCAAAAGCCATATTTTCTAGTCTATGATGCAACCCTTCCTTGGTTGCTGCTGTCACCTCTTGATTTTCCTGAATTTGCCTTGGGTTGGGAGGAGCCTTTAGGCTTTATCTCACTGATCACATGGGAGCAATCGTCCCTCAGATGCATCTGTGAAGACACGTATTTGTCAGAGTCATCGGAGGGTGAGGAAGGGGCAGCAATAGCTTTTCCTTTATCAAATGCATGATGAGCTTCAGTATTCAATCTCTTGCTGGCATGGGAGGACTGCACTGGCGAGTGGTTAGGGGCAGCTTGGAAAATGGGGTTTAAAGGTGGAGGAGCATGCAAAGTCAAGTTGGTCCAGCCACGATGTTGGGAGACTAATGGGTGAAAAATCTCCTACCACCCATCATTTTCAGGGACTTCAGGATGTAAAGAGACATGAGGAGGCATAGGGATGCCGGGGGCTTGAGGGGCTTGGAAGGGAGGCCTTTTAGGCCTCAGTTGGACTATTCCCTGCCCAATCCAATTAAAGAATCCATCATGAAAAAATTGACCAAGCTCTTCTGAATCAACATCAAAATGTATAGAGAACCTGGGCCTTCTTGAGCCTCAATTCCAGTTACCTCTACCTTTGTTTCCTTAGCCATGGCTTCCCCGACTGAAAAAACTCATCCTGCATATGTTAACAATTAACAAATAATCTTTTAAATAACCATGCATGACAACTCCTTAAAAATACGAAATAGATTTGGCTCAAAATGTATCAGGCTCATGCAATCCAATCCATACAAATTGTTCTAACGTTAATCAATGAGCAGGGGGGTGAAATAATGTTCTGGGATACGTGAGGGGTTTGTATTGTGTGAAAATATGATATAATGAAAGGGTAGAAGAAATGTCCATTGCTCAATGACAACAACAATCAACTGTAAATCAACCCAATAAACCTTACTGCAATCCACTCAAGACATTGCCACTTCATCCACTCAACACAAAAATTCTCTTGGCTGTAATCAATATCAGAACATGGAGTGAACAAAATGAATATGGGATATGTGAGGGGGTTGTAATTAGCGAAAAATGAGATAATGAGAGGGGAAAAAAATGTTTACTGTTCATGAGATTAATCAAGCAATCTATAACATATTTTGTAGTAAGAAAAATATGCATCAACCAACAATCAAATGACTGAGTCATAATTCCTGCGTATTTGCCTAATTTCACTGTCCATTAATATCCAACACAGTGCCATTACAAAACAGAAGTATTTCACACAATTTGTAAGAGGTCATGTTCCCTTTATTCACACATTATGTATTTTATAACAGTCAACAACAACACTCATTCCCAATCCGTAATCATTAACATCCAACACTGCCATACATTTCCCCAATCGACATCTATATTTAAAAGTAGTGTATCCAAGATAATAATGAAATCACTATTTATGTAATAGAGTCAATCAAGATCTGTAATGATATTCGTTCCCACATATATACGCAGTAGAAAGATCAAAATAATAAAAAACTCACATGCCACACCTGAAATGACAATTGACTATACAACCAATAGTCATCATTTAGACACATTCTATGCAGGAGTAAATGTCCAAGGCAATGTAACCATGACACTTCCAAACAAAACATCTCAATGTGACTTAAAAGTTGAGCCAAATATCCAACGTGACTGTCATCAACAGTGGTCAATTGCAATAAATAACATGCTTAAAACTCTAAGGGTATCGCTGAGTATAAAAACAAACTATCCATACTACACATAGAGTGCAACTAACCAAACTCCACAATGCAACAATTCCACTTATCACAACAAACACACAATCATGCCAATAACTCAACATATCGTGTTGGGGCTATGTGCATAAATAAGTGGTTGGTTCGTTTAAGTGACACCGTGATTCAATCAAAGCCGTGCGCACCCATGCCTATTCAACCAACAACACGAGGATGCCATGGATATATCCAGTTGTTTGTCATTCGGCCCCAGGGGGAAACATAGTTATCATGCCCAATGTTTCATTTTCAAAACACCATACACGAAACACGACCTGTGTGGGAAACCCTAAGCATTCGTGACCAATGTCGGCCATCAACCAAATCACCATAAGTGCCAAACTAGTGACTATACATCAACCAACAACTCGCCATTTTGGTAAAAAAAAAAACAATTAATCGAACAAGCCGTGGTATCTGTGCATACCCACACATCCAATCGAAACGGGTAGAGGCCCTTCCATTTTAAAAACAACTGAGTGTTTTTTTTTTAAACATCATGCGGGTGACTGTGAACTTTTTAGAAGTGCAAATTGGCAATGTAAGGCTCACATTATTATCACAGAGGCAGTGACGAAAAGCTATACCAACACGACTATTATACAACCAACGGGTGAGCCCGCATTCAAAGTAATAGACCACAATAATCGGGAACAACTTAACAGGCTTGACAGTCTCCCTATGTAGCTCCAGTATGGAGGGTTAAGGGTTTTCATGGTAGCCTTCACAGAAGGAACGAAATTAATTGTAGTGAAACTTCGAGGCCAAAGGCATACACATAAGGAGAATTATGATTCACTTGTGAATGTGAGACAGTTCCTTGACAGGGTCGAAACAGGAAGACATGGCTCTAGTTAAACCCCAGAATCGTGAACGCAACCATCCAAGCATGATTTAAACAAAACCCTTCAACCAAAACACAATGGTAACAAATAACTATCACCCAGGAAGACTAACAACATCGATGAACTTAAAACTATTATGGCAGAACCATCCATTTTCCATTTAAAACCAAAATTTCACACAGTTGCAGCATTGAGGACAAACACAAACCCACACAACTGAGCCAAAATTATTTCATAACCAGAGTGAAGTCAAGAATGGCCAAAAGAGACATACCTGTTAATCGAAATCCTTAAGACGGGAGGTGGTCGAGCGGTTTCACCCTGCCAAAAATACGGAGTGCGAACACAACAACAAGATCAAACAATAGTCCCACTAGGGTGGTGACCAACGGGAAGGGTAAAGGTGACATGCAGTAAATGCATGCCGCCTTCACCCACGTCTCATTTACTCAGCAGTACATGCCATCGAGCCCTCCATTAACACCATTAATAAACCCATGCATTGAGAATATCAACACATTCAAAACCAATAAACCATGCCACCTTTCTAACTAAAGCCATAGCATAATCCAAATTCCATGTAACGATTCACATAACCATTAACATTTTGACCTTGCCAAAGTATACCACCAACGTTCCATATCATATATATATATTGGCCACCTAATTCCATTAACCATTGTATAACCATTTGCATTATCACTTTGCCAAAATGTGCCACCAACTTTTCAACCACATGGATATAAATCGTATAATTAAAACACAATTTCATAGCTATTTTCTTGTTAGCTAGGACTTAACAATCAACCAGTATTTTCATGCATGTAGTATTGCAGAACTAGGTCTCTTTTGCATCAGATATAATACTTTTCTCTTTCTCAAAACTGCCTTTCTACAATTTTCACTAACATATTTGTTATGCGGGTGTAATAAGAATAGACCGTAATGACATTAATGAATAGCACATGTCGTAATAGCGTAAGAAACCAACCTTTCATAAGCTCATTTTATAACCAATAACACAAGATATTTATCAACCATGTGTCGCACATCGTCTCAACATCAAAAAATGCATAGATCTGCTCTTCAATAGTTCAAGGGGGTCCCACCTACTAGTATTATTAGTTTTAATATAATAGGCTTAAGCAACACTTTGCAGGTGAAACTACGTTGACGTTTTCAATCGTCAACAAAGACCTAATTTGTTATTGTATATGAAACACATTAGTGCCAAAGAAGACAATTGCACAAACTTAAGTATGACAAACAATTATATGGATATAAATAAATCAATTAACATGCTTACCATAGCAAATTCCTAGTCTTGGATAATTGTGTGTGGTGTGTGCACTTATGCAATACAACATAAATTACCTATTTGTTGAGATGGGTCTTGATACAATCATATACATGTTTGCTTCAATTTATCGATCAATGGTTGGAGGTAGACATCCATTCTCTTCACTTGTCTTCTACTAGAAAATAAAAGAACCAATATAAGATGTTAATTCTTCACATAAAACCATGGGATGATATTGTTATTGATAACTACCACTAGCCAAATAAAACAATTGGTATTTCAGAGGGAATACATGTTAACTCCATCCATTGTTATGCTCAATTGAAGGCTTTGTACCTTATCCTTGAATTTATTGATCCATGTATCCTCTATATGCTTCACCATTTTGAGCTACATAACTCTTGGCTCACTTCTATGTGAGGCATGCCACCCCTAAAACACAACTAATTCTTTGCAAAAAAAGATCCTTTGGATTCTTGGGATTATATGCAGATGCCTCAAAATGTTACGAGGAGGAACATGTGCCTTATCCTTTAATTTTTTTTTGTAGTACATACCATGCCCACATTTTGGGCATATCTATTTGTCTCTATTAAGAATACAATCGTTCAAACAAGTGTGATATGGTATGTACTCAACACCTAATCTCTTCAACAATCACTTTTCCTCTTTGTAGTTTCTAGGGAGGATATCATCATTTGGAGGTACATTATCTTTGAACAATTTGCAATCAATGAGAAATATAAATGTACACTTTCATTAAGCACATATAAAATCCCTCTTCATTATTTATTGTGTGACAAGGTTCATTAAAATATAGGGGACTTAATGGTTAGTTACCTCAGTAGTGCAAAGAAACAAGTGTATGACATACCATACATTTATTTCAAGTTGTATAGTAAAATTGTTTCCCTTAGTTGGGCAGATCTTGACCCATGTCCAAAGGAAGGGTTGATGGAAGTATATTTTAGGCACTTAATGAAGGTATCAATAATATGAGATCGCCCCCTATCTCATCATGATGGAATGCATTTAAAAACATTTCCTCCATGGCATGGTGATCCAGGTGGATATCAGTGGCCACCCACCTTTTCTGACTGGCTCAAAACAATTTTCTGGCAATTTTGGCAATTTACTATTTTTAGCAGGTTTTAGCTTCCGGGGCCATTTTGAGGGCCTAAATGAAGATATCGGTGGCCACCCACCTTTTCCGACTGGCTCAAAATAGTTTTCTAACAATTTTGGCAATTTACTATTTTTAGCAGGTTTTAGCTTCCAAGGCCATTTTGAGGGCCTAAATGAAGGTTTTCCGAGATCGAGGTTCTCAATAATAGACAAAGGAATAATTGAGCCCCAAAAATTAATATCCTCTACGATACCTTTCCAACGAGCTATCATACGCCTAAAATGGAGATCGTATGCAAAAGTTACGACCCCGGGAAGTTGATGTACTAACTTACCCAAACGGGGCCCACATGACTTTTGGTGCTTCATCTCCTAGGGTTAGGTTTTTGGATGTCTAGGGATTTTGGCATTCTTGTTTATTGTAAAAATTCCTTTAGAGCCTCATTTTAATCATCTTCTTGCGAATGCGAGTAGCCGTCACATCTCTTCTCAGAGATAAGCTGCCACCATTCTAGCGAGTTCTTCACTCTGTATTTTTACAGTCTCTGTACATTTCTTTTATTAATAGAAATCATGTATTACTGTATATCTGTGTTTATGGTTGCATATCTGATACATTTCTATTATATTATTGAATATATGCGATATCTCTGTGCATTTCTTTATTATATCTCCGATCTCATTTCGTGCCGAAAATAATCCGGATCAGTGGTATCAGAGCAAGCTGTTCTTGGTCATTTTTTTTCAGTGCATGTCCCCAACGAGGTCCGAGTATAGCAAGTTGGGTCTTGAGCTTGTCTCTCTTGAAGACAATCGCTCTCGCACACCCAAGAAACCCTCAATGGTGGAAGAAAAGAAAAACAACGGAGCAGACGATCCTATCAATCTGTTGCTTGAGCAAGCTCTCACGTGACAGAGGGACGAAATGATGGAGAATTTTTCCCACATCCTTCAATGCCTACCGATAGCATTAGGCGCATCTTCATCAAGTAGCCACTTTGGAGGCACCTCGCCTTTCAAGGTACAAGTTAATTTTGATATTCCCGTATTTGAAGGACAGAT
>SNQJ01S0213025.1:15778-31008 GCA_010110895.2 Picea sitchensis | reverse complement strand
ATTAAAAGGCATGAATCCCATATTTTATGCAACGTATACTATGGGTTATAACAAATTTGACTCACTTTATATGGGTAGTGTATATAATATTGTTTGAAGCCATATAAAAAGGGCGCTTGCATTATATTAAGCCACAAAATTATATATTATGGTTTATATAAACCATATATTAAGAGGACATTCAGAGCAGGTTTATGCTGAAGATTTGCTAAGCCAAAGTCATTTTTATGCAGGGAAGCTGTTGAGGAGCACACTTTTGCAGGCCATTTATGGGAGCTTCGGTCATCCATTTTGAGTGTCGTTTTTTCTGTTGGGTTCTTAAGATCTCGGAGAACAAGACCAGATCAGTTTTGTAACCTTTTGGAAATGTTGTGATGTACTTATTGAGCTTTGAACATAAATAAGAAAGCCTCACCCACTGAGACAAAGGCCCAGAGACGTAGGCGAGATTGTCGAACTCCGTTATCACATTGGTGTTATGGTTTGTTGTTGTTTATTGCTTCATTTCAGTTCTGTACATGTTTATATGGCTTAGATATCTTATCATATCTTCTTCCTCTTTCTTTAAGCTTCATAATTGGTTAATCAACACATGATTATTAACTCAATCATAGTCGCGTAAAAGATCTTTTCGGATCAAGTGGTATCAGAGCTAGTTGACGGTTGGTTTTTGAGTTTTGCATGATTACCAGGAAAGGTTGAATCGTGGTGAAGGCGAGCTTGTTGAAGAGAATCCTGAGATTGGATTGAGAAAGAGAACTTCTCAAAGTGAAAATATGGCATCGAAAGAGGGACTTTCTCATGATGAGAAAGAGTTTCGAAAAACTTTCTTCGCCATGTCGGAGATGATGAAGGTCCTATATGAGGATTACTTGGAATGGAAGAGACCGAGTCTAGGTGAATCTTCAAAGGTCAAAAATGAAGAAGGAGAGGATCCTCCTCAAACTCCTCTTTCACTTCCTTCTTCTCCATCAACTTCTTCTTCTTCAATTTCAAGTTCTAAATCCATTGTAAGAAAACATTCTCATAAATATAAACAGGATACGCTTTTATTAAAACTTGATGTGAAATTTGAATTGCCTATGTATGATGGTGAAGTCAATGCAGAGAGGCTTGATAACTGGGTCAGACAGATGGAGGTTTATTGTAGTGTGCAACAAATCAAGGATGAGGCAACTCAGATCAAGTTGGCATCACTTCGACTTGCAGGCACAACACTCATTTGGTGGCAAAGCAAGTTGCAAAATGGCATGCAACAAGTGGGTAATATATTTCCATCATGGCAAGTTTTTGTTTCTGCACTTAGAAAGCAATTCTATCCTTAAACTAAATTTAGTTTAAGAATTTTCTTAGTTTTTCATTTTCTTAAACTAAGAAAATGACAAACAATGCAAGAATACACAGATGGATTACGTAAGATGGCATTGATGTTAGATATTCCTTTACATACCCAAGAAACTCTTATGAAGTATATAGGAGGTTTACCTGCACACATTCGTAACATTGTATTTATGTTTGGACCCACTAATCTTGATGAGGTTTCTGTTCAAGCGACATACATTGAAGCAGGGAAAACAAGAGTTGGTGTATCAGGGGAATCGTCTTCAAGGAAAGAGGAAAAAATGAAGTGGAATGGCAAAAAGGAAAATTCAGTGGCCAAAAAGGAAGAGAAACCCTCTTGCAAGCATTGCAAGAAAGAGGGGCATGATGAGGACCGTTGTTGGAAATTGCATCTCGAGAAGAGACCGAAGTGGTTCAAAGAGAAGAAAGGGAGGCAAATAGTTGTGGAAACAACACGACCAACAGACTTGGGATCAGATTTAGGTGATGAATCTAAAGTCTATTTGGTTGGTATGACAGGTAAAATTGGTGATGGATTTGATGCTAGAAGTAAATTGTTTCACATAAGGGTCATCATGAGGCATACTAAGGTCAACACATTGATAGATAGTGGATCTCAATCTAACTTAATTTCATAGGAATTGGTTAAGCAATTGGGATTAAAAACTTAGATGCATCATAAGCCTTACACACTTAAATGGATAAGCAACAATCATCAATTGCACATAACAAAGCACTGCACATTAAAATTTTCAATTTCATCTAAGTTTGTGGACGAGGTAACATGTGATGTGGTGCCACTAAGTGAATGTGGAATGGTCTTAGGCCATCCATACTTGTATGATCGTAAATCAATCTTCTACAGGGAAAATAATCAATATCAATTAACCAAAGCAGGTCAAGAATATATTGTTCATGCTCATCATTTTAAGGCAAATAAATCTCTTCAAACAATGGAACAATTAAGAAAGACAACTCAAGCAAGAAATACACCTATAATTGTTTCAAGTCAAGTAATTGATCTTAAGCAAGAACAAGAGATGATTGTAGAATGGAAAATCAATCACACTTTGCTTCAAGATAAGCTATTGTCGTGCAAATATTACAAACATATCAGCTCATTTGTAGTCATATTTTTGATGCTATCATTAGTAATGTTGTCTACATGGATAATAGTGGCTTTAGTAAGATGTGACAGGGTAGAAATGGCTAAAAATATGCTGTTAGATATCATGATTGTTTTAAATTTGATCTTGATGAGACAGGTGCATAGGACAGAGTTCAAAGACAGGGAACAAGTCGGGTGGCCTATCCCGCACTTGATGACTGGTCAATGACCTTTTGGGGACCAAAAGGTCTTTAGTGGGGAGGTGTGATCCAAATGGATCTTGAAAGGCTCAAAAATAAAATTTCTCAAATGCTCAAGAAAACAACATGATCGCGAAGTGCTCGTCGCAAGATTTTCGGCGGCGCAAATGGATCGAAAAATGGAGTCTGTATGCAAAAGTTATCGCAATCTGAAGTTTGGGTCAAACAGGTAAAAAGTTAACTGGTCAAAGGACATGTGGCACCTCCTGGAGATGACAGGTGGTAGTGGCATATGATGACAGGTGGTAGTGGAAAAAAATGACACGTGGCAGGGGCTGGTTATTAGACTGATGTGTTGGCAGGACACTGTGTTGGTGACCTGGTTGTACAGTCCAATCAGGCAGTGCCACGTGGCACCCTGGATTAGGCCAATAAGGGCCGAGTTTAAAAGGTAGATGTATTTGTCTGCCTGGTGAATTGAACTCATGACCTATCCAAACACCAACAACCTCAACACAAGGTGCCAACCATTTGAGCTACATGTGCTACTTGTCATAGGTGGTGGAAATTAATTCTTTTAAAATGGGTATATTATGGTTATATCCCCATTAAAAGGCATGAATCCCATATTTTATGCAACATATACTATGGGTTATAACAAAGATGACTCACTTTATATGGGCAACATATATAATATGGTTTGAAGCCATATAAAAAGGGCACTTGCATTATATTAAGCCACAAAATTATATATTATGGTTTATATAAATCATATATTAAGAGGACATTCAGAGAAGGTTTATGCTGAAGATTTGCCAAGCCAAAGCCATTTTTATGCAGGGAAACTGTTGAGGAGCGCACCTTTGCAGGCCATTTCTGGGAGCTTCGGTCATCCATTTTGAGTGTTGTTTCTTCTGTTGGGTTCTTAAGATCTGGGAGAGCAAGAACATATTAGTTTTGTAACCTTTTGGTATTGATGTGATGTACTTATTGAGCTTTGAATAGAAATAAGAAAACCTCACCCACTGAGACAAAGGCCCGGAGACGTAGGCGAGATTGCCGAACTCCATTATTACATTGGTGTTATGGTTTGCTGTTGTTTATTGCTTCATTTCAGTTCTGTACATGTTTATATGGCTACGATATCTTCTCATATATTCTTCATTTTTCTTTAAGCTTCCTAATTAGTTAATCAACACATGCTTAATAACTCAACCATAGTCATGTAAAAGATCTTTTCGGATCACTATCCACCACTGGTAATTGAGGTTGCGTGGCTTGGTGGCCTGGAAATGGATACGGGCTCGAAACATTTGAAGGGCCAAGTTTCCGAGGACGAGGAGTTGAAACCGTCTGAGGCACCTCAAATTCTGATTCATCCCCCAATTCATACTAATCCACCATGCACCCCGAGTATGAGCATTCCTTCTGAGTATCCTTAACTACTTGACTGCTTCCTATGCCTGGAGTTCCTAGATCATTGGAGGTGGCATTGGTTGAAGACATCGTGCACTCACTTTGGCCCACTGACCGTTGAACAAAACCCGGTGATCTTCACGATATTCCTCATTCCTTGACTCGAGGCATATCAAAATGGAGAGGGACTACAACACAAGAGAAAGGAGCGCCCAAAGTGCACAGGAAACAAACTAGTTGGAGATGAGTGTTGCCATAGGAATGAATTTGACATAGACTGGTTGAGAATAGATTCCCTTTTAGCCATATTACCCACTAATGAGTCTTGTGGCTCTCTAGTTGTAGGATGACCATAATGAATGTTGTCCCAAACTTAGAGTAACTACCTTTCCTTTTAATGGTACCCGAAGCCTCATTTCCAACCATGTTTACATGCAACGAGGGGAGTGTCAAGTAAATGAGACGAGAGAAGAATAAATTAAAAACGTCGTCCACCTGTCCCTGTTGGGGATGGGGGCATTAGGTGTTTACGTGTGCATTGGTCATTTGTGATGACATTATGATTGCACTGTCACCCCATCCAAGGATCAATTAATTTTTTTTAAATGAAATTAGGAGCAAGTTTTTTTTTTTCAATCGTATTTTATAAAAATGCTTAATATTTATTTTAAAAAATCAAGTTTTCCCTAATTTTTCTTTTTTTCTCTCTATTTTTATTTATTTTTCCTTTTTTGGTTTTTTGTCTCTTTTGAATGATTTTGTTTGCAACAACATAGGGATTTTAGGCCATGCTTTAAACAATGTTGCATTTGTTTGCTTGAAACAAGATGGGGGGCACTACCAGTAACACTTCTTTCTGATTCGGGGATTGATTTTAATATTTTGGTTGTAAGGGCATCATTTGTCAAGGCCATGGATCTCGAAAAAGTTTCAATTTTGACCTCGAGAAAAAGGGGGTGCTATCGGGAGTGCCTATTTTTGATTTTGAGGTCAATTTTAATATTTTTGTTGCAACAATATAGGTTGTTTAAGGCCATGTTTTCAAAGAAGTCATAATTTTTACTTCCCCAAAAATGATGTTATTGTTGGTGCCACTTTTCGATTCGAGGGTTGATTTTAATGTTTTTGTTGGAAACATTACAAGGTTTTTAAGGCCCTGATTGCAAAAGGTGGCAATTTTGACCTTGAAAATAAAATAATGCTACTAGTAGTACCACTTTTCGAAATATGTGTCAAATTAATGGCTAAATGAAACCTATAAAAAACTAAGAACGTTGGAGGGTTCTTGTCAAGTTGGTAACTATGTTAAAAGTTTGTTGATTTAAAACATTGTTTTACAATCTTTAATTCAACCTTACGAAGATAAAATCCCCCTGCATTTTTTAAGAGGTGGTACTCCTCTGTTTTTAAATTGCATGCAGAAATATAAACAATTCTTGAGAATGACCAAGCTTATTTGTAATAAATATTCACATGAAGGAATACTTGAGATAGGACCAAGTATCTTATGAACAAAATTATTATAATATATTACAAGATTCATAAACCAATAGAGTATGAAAGTAAACAGGATGACATTTCCATCACAACATTAATCAAGACAATACTAATATTCAAGGAAAAGAAGCAAGAAAGTATGGACCACATATGGAAGAGAAATCTAAATGATCTTTTCATTAGACACAAAAAAGATTATGTTAGATAAAAATTTGAAATCTCATCCATGAATCAAAGTTTTTGAGATTGTAATAATGTAATATCCAAAAATAGTTCGCTAGGAACCTCAAAAATAATATATGTCTATAAAAACTACAAGGCAAATGTCTTGAAATAAAAGATTTCTTTTTGTCCTTCAAATAGGACTGGGATGGGGCTCCCGTGGATCATGAAATGAAAATACCTGGAATACACAAGAAGAACAATCAAGGATCAACCCGGGTTTCACATATGACTGGGAAATGAAAGGAAATATGATAAACGATTGTAGAATAATGATAATAAGGGGAGGAATTGGATTGATGCTTGACTCACTGTGATGGAAAGTTTTTATGAACCCGTTACTTGATTGTGTTAAGCCCTAAATAGTGGCACATTACCCCTTAATTGGGGCATATTACATTAGTATTGTTATTTTATTTATGTCGGCTTGGGTCCATTAGTTGTAATTGTACCAATGAGACCTTTTCATTTGGAATCATCTTGTAATTGTAAATTCAATGATGTATAATGAGGTTTCCCCCTCGAAGAGACTTATTATCTAAGTTTATCTCTTTTTCAAGGCTTTGAGTTCTTTTTTTGAGGTTTTTATGTTATTTTGATATTTGGTTCTTAACATTTGGTATCAGAGCTAGAGCTAGACAATCCTTGGGATTGACTTCTTTAGAAAAAGTCTTCTTGGAATTTTCGCTACAACTATTTTTCTAGAAGGTTTCAGGATTTGTAATTTCTATGGTGTAGAGAAGACATATATATAACTTGGGTCCAAATTTCATATATTGGTTCATTATATTTTTGGAAATACATTCTTTTCAATTTAGGGTTTTTGACTAGTCCCGAAACTAGTTTGAAACAAGTCCTATTGGAATTTCCGCTCCCAAGTATTTTCGGCTTGGTTTCAGGTTCTGGAATTTTTATAGTACGAATTCAGAATAGTGAAGTATATTGTGTACAAATTTCAGCCCTTGAATAATTTTACTATGAAAGTTATTCCCTAAGGAAATTAGGGTTTTGGGCTGGTCCAGATTTCGGTCCAAAAATCGTTTTCTTGGGAAAACTGTAATATCTGAAGCTATAGACCTACAAATTGAGTGAGACCTATTCCATTGGTTAGGGTACTGACCAAAGTTGCACTGGTGCAAATTGAAATTTCTAAAGTGAAGATAGTGACATGTGGCAGTCCGTACAAGTTCACTATCCCGAAAGGGAAAAAAATCAACACATCTTGGGAAAGTTATCATAAAATTCTATTGGAGAACTCAATATTGGTATAACCTGTAGGGTTGGAAAGAAAACAAATCATGTTACCCCAGGTAGAAATTTTAGACTCGGAAGGGCCTAAATTACAGAGCTACAATAGAAGAAAGGCCAGCTAGCAGAACAATATCCAAATCAAGGTTTTAAAATGTGTGTTTTGTTTTGGGAAATTTGCATATCTTTTGAATAGAAGATCCAATTGAGGTGATTCAAAAAGTGGAATAAAGTGGGATAAAAGGAGTATCACACAAATTTGGGAGAATCTTAGGGTTTTTTAGGTACAGACGTATTCCAACATCTTTAAAAATAAGATATGTCGTTACTTGTCAGTGATACAACTCAGGGACTGTGTGGTTCTTCCACGTACCTAGAGTATATCAGAAGGCCCCTTTCGAACTGTTGCACATTAGAAAACACTTCTATGAATTTGATCTCCCATGTACCTGGTGTATATCGGGAGACCCCCTAGAATTCTGAGACCAACCAAGTAAACCTTTTGGCCGTCTTGTTTCTACAGTACACTGAGAACATTACTCAGGGAGATCACACTCTAGTGCATGGGTAGTCATATAGTACGACTAAGGTCATGGTCAAACCTCTTTAGTTAGTGCCTTGAGATATTGAGCCAAGTACTTTTGTTGGACCCCACACGTATATCATAGAGCTATAGCACCTGTCACTCCCTTGTCTGTAAGGACCTCTGCCTAAGTCCATTAGAAATTCCTACCTTGCAGTGATACTTGACCAAAATTCCACCAAAAAAGGGAATTTCTACACCAAATAAGCCCTCGAACAATCCTACTTGGACTCTTGATGAAGGTGAAGAAATACGCAAGGACATAGATGATTTACAAAAGAAGGCAATAACAAAAGATGAACTAAAAAGGATGATGGATTCAATTAACATATAAGATTGTATGGGTCAAACAATTCACCTTGGTTTTGTTTTTGAGTCATAAGATTTATAGGACATAGGTTTTGAGTCTTTAGGTTGTAATCATAAAGTTAGATTTGGTTTCAAAATGAATAATGTTATGTCTAGCCTTGGTCTAAAGTTTGAGCTATGTGATTGTTTTTATGACAAGGATCATGTCAAGGAGGATTTATGGTTTTCAAAGCCTACAATTTAACCATTTCTACAAGGATTATTTGATACCATCAAATAACAACCTCGTCGAAGTGTGTGAGCTATGTTTGACAGGCGTTGCGAACTAGTTAAAGAGGAGAGTTGGAGGTTCGACTACTTCTAGACACCCTCGGGAAATTTCAAAGATACCAGCATCAAACTTAGGACCATCAGGTACTCCATGAGAGTTTTCATCCCGTTTGAAGGTCGAGAAAGTGGTTTTGGATGTTTTTTTCCTTTTGGCGTTGCGAACTGACATTGCAAACTGCCAGACAGGGGCGTTGACAACTTATTTCCTGTAGTAGTTGCTTCTAAAAAATTGATCATAAATCCAAAACAATGATGTGGGTTTTTTTCTGAATTTTTTTTTGGAGGGGAATGATTATGGCATTGACTTGCTGACCAAATTTCAGCCTAACCTAGTTTGGCATTTGAGAGATACAATTAAAACACTAGTGTACTGCAAGTGGCGATGTAAACTCTCTGTTTTGCACAGTTGTTAGATATTCGCCTTGTTTGACTGTTGCCACCTATCAAGGAGGGTTCAAACAACTTATTAGAGATCAGTTAGATTCTAAGGGACAAATGCACCTAAGATTTATCTCCATTAAATACATCATGCAGTGAGTTGGAAACAATATATTAATGACTTCCAACAACTTACTGAAAATTAACAGTTTGTTGGATTCGTGATCCAATGGAGTAGAGAGTTGGAGGAACAATTTAGCTGCTCATTTGTAAGCATGAGGGCCTGTTGTAATTATCATTTTTTCCATTAAATATTCATGAGAGTTGTTTATCAGCTTGTCATCTTTGTTTTCCATTTCTTTTGTTATCTTCTTGATTGAATATATTACAGGTTTTGAGGATCAAAGAATGCCTTTGATTAATGGATCCCTGAGTAGAAAAGGATCTGTTGTATATGGTCTATTAATCATTTTTTCTATTCAATCTTATTTTCAAACTATTCTGCAGAGAGGATCTATGTTTAGTAGACATTCTTCTGATTGTTCACTTTCCTTTCTTCTAATAATCACCATATAAACTCTTAACCTAATATTTATCTTGATTGCCTTCAATATGCATAATTTTTTGACTCCATGTCCAATGGTAGATCATTGATCTACATTCAGATTATTGTCCTCCTTCTTGTTCTTTCTTGCCGATCCATCCAATTTTAAATTGATTTAATTTTTCAGGTTCGATGGTAGGGGAGAGACTTTCGATTTTGATATTATCATATAATAGATATTTTGTTCCTGCTGTGTAAACCAGATTCAAGACATTTTGTCTCTAAATACTTACTTGTTGGTCTATACTTTAGGATTTCCTTTTGTGATTGACACCTTTTCTGAGTTTTCCTCATCCATATACCACCTTGATATAAACAATTATCTATAAATTCTGATGGGTATTGGGCTTGCATTCATGGCAGTCTGAGTGTGACTCTTAATGCTAACATTTTTGGCGTCGTTGTCGGGATGAAGTTGAATATTTACCCTGGCAAGAATGACAAAGCTTAGCTCTAGTATTTCATGGTGAACAAAGGTTGTTGACATAGTATTGACTGCAATTTTCACCTGGCGACTCCATGAAAGAAAAATCTAGCGGTGACTCCACAATTTCATAATGTCAAAGACATTTGCTAATGTCTTGGCTCGGAGGTTTGCACCTCTTAACTTTTCTACAGTTTCTGGTTTCCCACATCTAGTACCTCATATGTCAAAATGGGGAGATTTTCTACCTGTATTCAGAGAAAGGATGGAGGATAATCCTGCACAACATCTCTTTAAGTTTCATTAATGCATGGATCAACTAGATTTTTATCATGAGGATGTATTGATGAAAATGTTCATGCATTCATTAGATGGTGATGCACGCCAATGGTATTTCTCCCTACCTCATTCTAGCATTTCATCATTGAAGGAATTTCACTCAGCTTTTAAGGAGCACTATAAAATGTATTTTTCAGCTGAATTTTTATTTGAGAATTGTTGTGAGGAGTTTGAAAATGATATTCAACATACAATAAGTGTTTCCTCATATTATAAGGTTGAAATAGATGTTTCTGTTGAAGAAATCAAGGAAAAATCATATCTTTCCTTTCCTAGTTTTCCATTGTTGAAAGTAGATTTTGTTGGTTGCTCTTATGATGAAGAAAATGGCAGAAATGTAGTAGATGCATCTGTCCTTGTAAAAAATGTATATAAAAATCATTCCTCTGATGATATTGTTGTCACAAATGTTGACAAAGATCAACCTATTCTTGATGAATATTCTGATGATGAAAAACAAACTTTTACTAAAGCACATACATAACTTATTAGCAGCCAGCCAGTATATGGTAATGAATAAGAAAAGGAGGAATTGCATCAACATTTTTCTTTACCACCCATTGAAGAGAAGAAATATCCAAGGATAAGTGACCTCAAACAACATATGGGTAGTTATGGATCATATGAGGACTACCATTTTGTTGAAAAGTCAACGTTCACAGAGGAGCAAGATTGCCTTCTTAAACAATTGAAAATGTGCCATGTTCTTCAGGATTTAGTGGAAACCTGGATGGATTCCTTGCTTGCACAAGTCCCAATTGTTGTAACTCTGGGTATATCTCTTATTTGCAACAGTGAGTGTAAGATTTTCTTGGAACTTTTGCTGAAAATATTACCTTCTTTCTGTATTTTCTCAAAGAGTTTCCCGCAAGAAGTTATTTTCATCAGTCAACTACTTTCATGGTTGCTATGGAAGTTTTCTTACACCTAAGCAAATTCGTTAGTTGGTTAGAGTAGGCTTATGTATATAAATATGCTAAAACTATGGGCAGGTGGTTTTTAGTTTTTAGTTTGCAGTAGATCAACAATAACGACTCCTAGCCCAATGGATAAGGCACTGGAACTGCATGTTCTTGGTAGTTCACAGGGAGCATGCCATCCTCTATGGAGCTAGATGTTAACACATAATATTGTGTGGGTCAAAAAATTCACCTCGGTTTTTGTTTTGAGTCATAAGGTTTACATGACATAGGTTTTGAGTTTTTAGGTTGCAATCATAAAGTTAGATTTGGTTTCAAAACGAATAAGGTTTTGTCTAGCCTTGGTCTAAAGTTTGAGCTATGTGATTGTTTTTATGACAAGGATCATGTCAAGGAGGATTTATGGTTTTCAGAGCCTATAATTTAACCATTTATCTAAGGATTATTTCATACTGTCAACTAACAACCTCCTCGAAGTGTGCGAGCTATGTTTGACAAGCACTACGAACTGGTTAAAGAGAAGAGTTTGTGGTTCGAATAATTGTAGACACCCTCGATAAATTTCAAAGATACCATCATCAAACTCAGGACCATTAGGTACTCCATGAGGGTTTTCATCCTGTTTGAAGGTCAAGAAAGTGGTTTTGGATGTTTTTTCCTTTTGGCCCAGCGAACTGGTAGACAGGGGCACTGCGAACTCATTTCCTATAGCAGTTGCTTCTAAACGTTTGATCATAAATCCAAAACGGTGATGTGGGTTTTTCTGAAATTTTTTGTGGAGGAGAATGATAATGGCATTGAATTGCTGACCAAATTTCAGCCTAACCTAGTTTGGCATTCTAGAGATATAATTAAAACACCAGTATGTTGCAAGTGGCGCTACAAACTCTATGTTTTTCATAGTTGTTGGATATTCACCTTGTTTGACTATTGCCACCTGTCAAGGAGGGTTTGAACGACTTCTCTGAGATCAGTTAGATGCTAAGGGACACCTATGTTAGAATATAATGGATGTGCTCGTTTTACCATTGACAATATCTCTATTGTCACCCAACCATAGGCCGAAGCCACCCTCTGAGTACCTCAACCTTGACAGAGAATCACTTCGAAAGCAAACCCTAGGCTAGATAACCAAACAAGGGTATCACACCTTTCCCCAAGGATAGCGCACCAACAAGAGCTGATCAGATAGTCCAAACCCTAGCCAAGAGATATTCCAAGACAAAACGTAACTGCTAGCTGCAGTAGTTGCACCAACAACTCTCCTCCAAACCTGCACACAAAACTGGGCACTGTAGTGCACACAAGTGTTGCTCTACAATTCTGAGACTGCCTGCCAGAATGAAGACTGGCCTCCTGTATTTATAGTAATTCTGGCTAACTACCTGGGCTAACTTCTCATTCTGGGTATCTGTCTATTCAGTATATTATTATTTCTTCTGGCCGACTTCTTCTCTTGGAGGCTAATAACCTAATATAAATTATCTTCTTGAGCCGACAAGTATTCTAGGGTTATTAGCCAACTCATTAGTGTTTCTTCTTGCTTCTCAGAGTATTTTATTCTCGTCAGGTTTACATGTGGAGGTAAATACCTCCCGCAGCTACCATAATATCAACACTCCCTCCTAGCTAGGGAGGTATTACAGGTAATGGTCTTGAGCACAAAACATACAATTCACCTGATAGCATCAACATAGTCATCTAGACTATCTCATGACTAGATCATGAGCATCATCATCACCATCGGTGTCATCAGCTGCATCATCTCTCGAAACCATACTCCATTTGAGTAATCAAACATGATGCCGGATAAGTCACTCACATCACAGAGTAATACAAGAGACATTTTTTTTCTAATCTGGACATATGTCCTTGAAGAGTAGATGTTCTGAAACATTTTCCATCTAGGAAGTCTTTGTCCTTTAATCATTCATCTGGATGATAATCATTTACCAAACTGTTGATAGTCTTCAAGGTAATTAGAACACAACTGTGTCTATCCATAGTAGTACATAACTACAATCCAATGGTACACTACCACACCAAGTAGCAAACAAGTACTTGATTAGCAACGTATATTCACGAATAGTGGAACACATCCACCACAATAGTATACATCTACTGTCATACAATCTTCATAACAATCATCTAATATCAACCTACACAGAAACAATGCTATGATATAAACTGAATCATCTTGGCCAATCTTTCACTCACATCTGTGAGATCTGAAAGAATATCTGCCCTCATAGTAGAACATCAATGATGGGCTATCTTCCCTATTCTTCTCAAACAAGGAAGCATGATTATTCTGATTTCTGAGTCTGGACCATTCCTCACCCTGGGCCATTCCTCTGACACTAAACAAAGTGTAACCTGGAGAGAATGAATCTGCCCTACGGAATGCCTATCCCTAATTGTTGAGCCTGGACCATTCCCCACCCTGAGCCATTCCTTCGGCACTAAACAAAGTGCAACCTGGAGAGAATGAATACACCCTAAGGAATGATTGTCCATACCATTTCCTCCGTTAATCATAAGAGGAAAAGTCTGTCATGTACCAACCTCCAAAACGAACCATTCCTCATGTTAACCACAATGAGAAATCGTTGTTTAGCGAGGCGGGCCAGTCTTCTTGAGTAACCCTCAAGAAGAGAGACTTCCTTAGACCACTCCCCATGTTAACCACAATGGGAAGTCGCTGTCTATGGTACATCAACAATATGGATCATTTTCCAAACTGGAAAATGTCTGTCTGTCAGAAATCTCAATCCACTTTCCGAATTGGAAAGAATCTTCTCATCCTGGACCATTTTCGAAGTGAAAAATGTCTGTTCAATAATACATCAGTGCTCCCTCCCAAAATGGGAGTCTTCTTTTTCAATAAGGAAGTTGTCTCCATGAGCTCCAGCTTGAGTACACAAACTCTTTCATCTTGGACAAAAGATTTACAAGATGTCTACTTATCTGCTCATCTGTGGAGATATGTATTGGAGAATCTCTTTCTCCTTTCTGGACTTCATTATGGATAATGTAATGCTTGATTTCAAATGTACTTCGGTCTGGAACACTGGTTTTCTTTGAAGGCTTCATGTAGCTCTGATCAATAGAGTATATCATTGTTGAAAAACTGAAACATATCCATGTGGCACTTCTTCTGTCATCATGAGATCTGATCTACTGAGTAATCATCTTGATACAATATCTTTGTTATAGAAAATATTCACCACGCTTCTGTTGTGCACTGGAGGTTCTCCACCAAGTTATCTTCTTCCATCTGCATATAAGGGTCTCTTTCTCAAAGTCTTGAGGTTTCTCTTCATACACTCTTTGTTCAATTGTTCTGGAGAACAGTCTTTGCATACATATGATGTAGAACTCCAACCCATGGATATTGTGGATGATATAATGACTTATGCAGAGGTATGTCTGGTTTATTGGAACAAGTAATCATCATAATCTTCTCCCTCCATCTGGGAGAACCTCTAGTTATGGATCTTGCAATGCTTGTATTCATATACATTGTTCTTCATCACAACTTTCAGTTCCTTTGCCTGATTTCTTTTAGTGAGTTCATGTCAGGCTGGTAATCTTGTGATTCTTAATACAATGACTGGTTATTCTGGCTTCTCTTCCTTTCTTGGAATCTTCATGTTCTTCCTGATGTGTTTCTTTAGTTGTCGGGTTCATGGAGTTTCTTATAGATTCCATGCCCTAAAGATTCCATTTCTTTCTTTCATCATAGGATCACGGATCTGGATGGAAAACCATGGATACTTTAAGGCTTCTCTTCGAAGAAGACTTCTTTTAGGGTCGAACTGAATAGGTAATGCTTTTCATGTCTGCTACCATGGATATATACTTCATCATCTTCAATGGATCATAGAATTAGCTCCCTCCTAATCCTTGCTTCATGTATGAATGCATGGTCTTCCTTTAGGTGATATATAATCGGCTCCCTCCATCTAGGAGAGTCCATGTTTCCGTCTGCATCCTTATTCCCTTTTGCAAAGTGTTATAAGTCTATCTCCAATTTCTTTCTATCTTTACTTCTTCTAAGTCTCTTCGGGATTGATCCTAATTTCGGCTTATCTTGTAATAGCTTCCACATGATTTGTTTGATGCATATCATCCATTCATGTGTTTTATTTGACTTGCATAATGATAGCAATCCTTATCTTGTTGTTCTTCCATTGGTATAGTTCTTCTTGGAACACATTATCTTCTAAGAGATAGATATACAATATATGTGTAGAGATTATGCAAACAAGATATGTACAAGAACTAAGAAGATTATTGTTACCTTCAGAA
>SNQJ01S0213024.1:8233-38080 GCA_010110895.2 Picea sitchensis | reverse complement strand
ATTGATGACCGACGAAGCACTAGTGGAGAAGTGTTCTACTTAGGTGAGTGTTTAGTATCATGGCCAAGAAAGAAACAATCATCAATATCCTTATCTACAGTCGAGGCCGAGTATATTTCAACAACAAGATGTTGTACACAAGTTCTATGGATCGAAATAACTTTGACAGATATACAGGTTGAGTATGATGATCCCATTCCAATCTATTGTGATAATACAAGCACCATCAGTATCTCAAAGAACCTAGTGATGCACTCCAAGGCGAAGCAAATTCCAATAAAGTATCAGTTTCTATGGGAACAAGTTGCAGAGAAGAAAATCAAAGTTGAATATGTGGGCACAAAAGAACAAGTGGCAGGCATCTTTACAAAACTGCTTCCAAGGGAAGCCTTTGAGTATCTTTGCCAGAGAGTCGGAGTAATTTCTACTCCAAAATGAATGCTTTTGAATGCTTATCTTATATGTCTTAGATTTACATTAGGAAGCACCATAAAGAGGATAGTTCAGGTTGGGAGATCATTTTTAGGAAGTGTTTAGTCAGGGGGAGCAGCCCTGGACTGAAAGATACCTTTTCCATTGATGACAAAGGGGGAGAGATTTATCATATGTAAAGGTAAATGCTTGGAGAAAGAGCACAAAGGCATGGTTCCAGGGGGAGCATGAGTGATATGAATTCAGTATTGCATCAGAGTGTTTCCATCAATGCCAAAGGGGGATATTGTTGATTATTTGGGTTGGTTGTCAATGATGTCAACCCTTGAAGAAAGTCCGATAGAAAATTTCGGTAGCACAAAGGTTTGGGTAATGGAACCAAGTTTGTTTGATGGATAATGGTATGATTTTTTTATATATTCGTAGGTAAGAATATTCCATATGGATAGTACATGTCATTTTATTTCCAGTGGTATGTGGAACGTCACATATCTCCTCATGGTTAGAAAGTTATGGCCATGTGAAGTTGGAGAAAGGTTTGGGTAATGGACCCAAGTTTGTTTGATGGATAATGGTATGAGTTTTGATATATTTGCATGTAAGAATATTCTATATGGATAGTACATGTCATTTCATTTCTAGTGGTATGTGGAACATCAAATAATTGCTCATGGTTAGAGAGTTATGGCCATGTGAAGTTGGAGAACCCTCATGAGTCATTTAGAAGCCCCAAAAGGTCAAAGTAGTCAAAGTGGTTTAAGAGTTTTTAGAAGGTAAATAATAAAGTGAAGTGATGAGTGCACTATAATTGAAAGTGAATAGAAAATAAATATTTAAATAATAAAGTTAATGGAGAAATTACTAAGTGGACAAGTGGTTAGAAGTGGGTTAACCCTAAAATAAGGAACGTGGGTTAAGATGGTTAAAAGGTAACCCCTTGAGGAAGCTACATGAAAGTATAAATAAAGGAACGACACTCTCATTTTAATCACACTTCAACATATTGAATATATACAAGTGACTAAGGTAACCAAAGGATATCTATGCCAAATTTCATAGGGAAGGTGAAGTAAATAAGGTCGAAATTCAAGGGAGGATAAATTCTTTTGATGATGCTTTCTAAGGTATGCTATTTACAGGTCATCTCACCATTTTCGCAATAACGTTTTTTATTGAATGATTTAGACTGTGAAATTGGGAGGCCATTGATGAAGCATATCCAAGTAGTTGTGATACAAATTTCTGCTTGTGGGTTGTTTTATTTTTGGAGTTACACGCCGTGGAAAATAGGGTTTGTGGCTAGTCCTGAAACTAGTCTAAAACATGTGTTTCGAGTAAAAACGTCATAACTTCTTCATGACAGATCAAAATTTAGTAATACAAAATGTATTGGTTATAATACAGTCTTTAGTATTATGTGTACAATTTTCAGATCCATACAACAAATATTCCGTGCAGGGCATGCTCTACAAGTTCGCTCTCTAGAATAAGCCAGAATTCAACAAGGTATGCCATTTTTGCTATAACTAATTTTTTGAGAGGTTCCAAGTAGTGAAATATGGAGGAATTGCATAAAAGACACTGAAGAACATTGTGTACCATTTTCAAATCTTTATTCATTACAGGTACATAGTTATGATTATTGCAAGTTAGGGTTTTTGACTAATTCAAAATTAGTCATGTGAGACCAAAGTAAAGTTTGATAAAATGCTAGTCTCTCGTTGTTAAAGTTAAGGAAGGTTTTCAGGTATGTGATCATATACAACAGGTCTATTACAGTTACAAATCAGATTTGGATGATGAAATTGATGAGGGATTTTGGATGAGGTATGTTACAGATAGAGGTTGTATAACAATGAGGTTGTGACATATGGTTTATGTAATGGTTTATGGTACTTGGTTATGGATAGTGTGATGCATTGCTAGAGAAATTTTGATGGTTATATTGGTATATGTATTTGGTATATGGTTGAGGTACATGTTGGGTACATGGTTGAGTCAAGTAGTTGATGAGTTGGCACATACATGAGGTGTATAGTTGATGATGTTGGTACATATTGATGAGTCATAGTTTATGTGTATTTGATGCATTATTGGTACATATTTGGTGCATGGTTGATGTAGTCGTTGATGGTATAGGTTGAGGTACAGGTTGGTGCATGGTTGATGCACTTGTTTATGGTACAGGTTGATTACGGGTTGAGGTATGGGTTGGTGCATGGTTGATGTACTTGTTTATGGTACATGCTTATTACAGGTTTTTTGGTACATGTTGGTGCATGGTTGATGCACATTTTTATGGTACAGGTTGATTACAGGTTGATTGGTATAATTTTATAGCTGTATATCTCACAATGATAGTGTGAAAGTGGTTCC
Organism: Picea sitchensis; assembly: GCA_010110895.2. NCBI lineage: Eukaryota > Viridiplantae > Streptophyta > Pinopsida > Pinales > Pinaceae > Picea > Picea sitchensis. Next base: position 35,272 of record SNQJ01S0213024.1, on the reverse strand, counting down.
ATCATTATACTTATATTTCAGGGAAGTTGGACGGGGCAGAGACATGTGGTTGTAGCCACCTTCTGGTTGTAGCCGAAGAACATAGGGGGTTGTAGCCTCCTTTTGGTTGTAGCCATAGAATTGGGGAGTTAGAGCTTCCCTCAGGTTGTATCCTGAGAAACTAGGGGGTTGGAGCCTCCTTCCAGTTGCAGTTGGAAAACAAAAGAAGTTGGTGCTTCCTATGAATGTAAGTCTTAAACACATATAATAAAAAGCATTATGTGGTTTTCTCCCACTTCGGGTTTCCACATAGAAACACTGGTGTACCGTGTATGTGTACGATTGCTCATTTTTTCATTGTTTATTTACTCTGCAACTATTGAATGATAATGCTACATTGATTTAACACCTACATTTTGTGGTTAAAAAGGATTGAATTACTCTATTACTAATTCACCCCCCCTCTCAGTAATCCAACATCTATAATATTAAAAAAAAAGAATTTGTGTTGTTGCATGAATCTAGTTACATAATGTTTACCACATTAACTTATTTTATCATCTTGCACATCCTTTTCATTAAGCAAAGAGGGTCATTACAAAATTTATAAATTGTAGATATATAATGCTTATTTACATTTTCATTGATCAATTTAGTTGTGTAAAAAATAATAAAATGCCACTTTCACTATATTCGCTTACTCTTGTTTATTCATAAAATTGAGGAATGTTACATATGGTATCAGAGTGGGTTCCACTCCACGACATCAGACCCATTACGACTTCCAATGCTTATATTTAATTAAATAAGTATCGCTAATAATTTGAATTCGTTTCATGGTAGGTATCATGGTTAGAGGACAGAGGATGAGTACACATCGTGGTGCGAGAGGAAGATGTATGCCTCCTCCAAGTACATCAGCAATTGAGGGATCTGCTCCATAGGGAGAAGAGAAAACTACCGATTAAGATAAAGTTGAAGTGGGAGATGTCATGGGTATGATGAGGTATTTTCAGAGGATTTGAGAGGCGCCGATAAATCACCTTGATCGTGATGAGAGAAGGGAAATTGTACCCAATGAGGGTTCACAACACCCTCCTGTAATTAGTGGTAGTGTTCATAGATAACTCAAGTAGGTAAAATTTGTCTAGTTCTTGGGTGCCACGAATGGTTTAGCCATCAAAGATTGGTTGGATAATATGGCAATGTGTTTCACATTACGTGATTATACCTCCAACATGAAGGTCTGCATGGAGGTCTTTCAACTAAAATGGAGTGAGCTTCTTTGGTGGAAGACACTCTTGCCACAACTAAATATTGCCATTGAAGACATGTCTTGGGAATTGTTCAAGGAGAGTTTTCAAGAGAGGTACCTATATGATGAGTTCATTGAGAGTAAAATCAATGAATTCAATGTTTTACAATAGGGTAGTCGTACAATACCTAAGTATGAGGATAGATTTATGGAATTGCTAAGATATGATCTGCACTTGAACACTGAAAAGTTAAATGTGAATAAGTTTGTGTTTGGTCTCAACTACAACATTTGTGCTAAGGTGACAATCTTGATGCCTTAGACTTTGCACAATGCAGTACATAAATATTTTATCGTTGAAGAAGATTTGAATAGTGGAGGTTAGGGTAGAAACCCTTCCAGGTAGATAGGACAAACGCCACTTAGAGCGTCACAACAATAGATACCTATTAGACAGACTTCTGAGCACTGTAATACACCCAAAGGACCTGCATTTTCTACACCGCACATATATACTAACAATCATAGGACTTCGTATAGACCACCACAACAGTAGTAGCCGTGTTGTACTCAACAACAACAACAATTTAGATATGTTCCTCATAACAAATCGAGGCCTCAGAACCCTAGACCAACCGATTCTTCCTATGAAACTAGGAACATCGGCCCTAAGAACGAATGTTGGAATTGTGGAGAGCCCCATTATCAGAGAGATTGTCCTATTAAGAAGGAAAGAGCTACTGGATTAGCATGACATATGACAGTGGGAGATTTGGGCAAGGCCCATAGGATTCATGTAGTGGTGAATAGTTGCTAGGCAGAGCATCAATCTACAATGATCGAGACGTCAGGTATGATAGCAGATAAATAGTTTAGTATTTTGATATACCCAAGAGCTACATATCTAGTGCTGTGTTCAAAATAATTAAGGTGAACGAAATCGAACAAGACAATTTTAGATATGTGGAAATGGCATCTGGAGCCAAGCAAAAAGTTGGAGGAAAGTTTAAAGATTGTATTATCAATTTGGGTGAATTAGTCGCAAGTGTAAACCTTTTTGTCACCATCTTGGGATCCTATGATATTTTGATTGGAATGGATTGGTTATAATCACACGATGTGATAATTAACTACGAGATGAAGATATTAATATTAATTGATGATTTGGGATAGAGTAGAGTAAGTTTAGGAAGAAACGAAGGAGTATCACTAATATTTATTTCATCCCTACAATTACAGAAAAACATGCACAAGGGATGTAAGTTGTATTCCATATTAACTCTTAATGAAAAAGGTGATGCAGAAAGATTGGAAGAATTTCCAATAGTATCAGAGTTTGCCGATGTTTTTCCTAAAGAAATACCAGGTTTACCACCAAATAGAGAATTGGAATTTACTATATATCTAAAACTTGGAACCAAACCAATTGCTAGAACTCCATATTGGATGTTGACACCTGAATTGCAAGAGTTAAATATGAAATTGAAGGATTTGTTGGATCTGGGACTTATACGTCCAAGTGTATCATCGTGGGGTGTGCCAATAATTTTTGTAAGGAAGAAGGATGGATCATGGAGAATTTGCATTGACTACTGTCAATTAAACAAATCCACGATTAAGAATAAGTACCCACTACCAAGGATTGGTGATTTGTTTGATCAAATGAAGGGAGCGACAATGTTTTCAAAGAATGATTTGAGGTCGAGATATCACCAGTTTTGAATCAAAGAGGAATACATTCCTAAAACAACGTTTAAGACAAGATTTGAACATTATGAATTTATTGTATTACTATTTGGATTGACAAATGCCCCTGGTGTTTTCATGAGTTTAATGAATGGGGTTTTCTGCGAGTACTTGGACAAATTTGTATAGGTATTTATTGATGATACATTAATTTACTCTTAGAAGAAATAAGAGCACAACGAACATATGTGATTAGTTTTACAATGTTTAAGAGAAAACAAGTTTCATGGAAAGTTGTCAAAATGTTCTTTTTACTAGACGAAGATTCACTATTTGGGACACATTATTTATGGAGAGAGTATCGTCATGGATCCAATGAAGGTAGAGGATATTATGGAATGACCAACACCGATGAACATGAAAGAGGTATGTAGTTTTATGGGATTAGTAGGTTACTATAGACATTTTTTCGAAGGTTTTTCAAAAATATCAAATCCAATTACGGAATTGCAAAAGAAGAATAAGAAATTTGTATGGTTAGAGATGTTACTGTTGTTATTAGATTCTTTCCAAATTACATGAGAATTCAATGCATTTCCAAAAAAAAACATAAAGAGGATCACTGAAAGAAACACAATCGCAAGGTACACAACATTTTGTCCTGGGAAACCCTCATGGGGGATAAAATCCAACAAAAACTTCCTCAATAATAGATTTCCAATACAATGCCAAGACTAAGGCCAAAACACCAAGAATAAACAAAGAATGAGCATGCGGCTCTCTTCTCCTTCCTCCTGCAACTACAACTGCCTTCAAGATATGCACATTGTATGAGTGAGTGTGAGAGTGTGTAAGTGAGGCACCATCCTCACATATAAATACTATTTGAGGAGGCACTAGGGTTATGTATCTTCACATGGTAGGGCCAAATTATTCTAGAAGTGGTTAAAACCACTTTATAAACACTAGGGGACGAATTTACAAATACCACCATATAAATATGGTTTGAACAATCCACACAAGGGGATTTGATCTTATACAAGACCCGACATGATCAATCCGTAAAAGGGGATTTGATCTATACGATAATAACTCAAATTTAATTAGAATATTCTTCGTAGTTAAAATATTTCAATACTCCCCCTTAAAAAGAAGGGTATTCTACTGACATGAACCAATACAACATCTTCAAGATAAGGAGAGGGAAGCATCATCATCAAGATATGGAACATTAACTGACATATCTATAAATCATCAGAAGTTTTTCTCATCATCAATATCATCATCGTTTAAAACATGGAGCAAGAGTAACATCATCATCATCAAGATGAAACATCGACATCAATAGCATGAAGCTAGAACAACATCATCAACAACACGAGGCTGGAACAACATCATCAACAACACGAGGCTGGAACAATATCATCAATAACATGAGGCTGAAACACCATCATCATTAACAACACGAAGATGAAACAACATTGTTGGACCTTGGTCATGTACTAAGGAAGAAAGAAGAGAGAAAAAGTATGGAGAGCACGGAAGGCACACAAACCGAGGAGAGGTTGAAGTGGTTAAATAAGAAGAAAAGAAGCAGTGAGGTAAAGGAAAAGCAAGCCATTAAAGGAGAAGTTCAAGGAAGCCAAAGTAGCAAGGAAGATGAATCGTGGATAGGTCAACAAGCATAATAAGACACTAATAGGTGCTTTAGAGAACCTCGCAGAGAAGAAGGAAGGACAGGTTGGCGAAGTCCTTAAAAGGCGGATTGTTGGTACCTAGGGTTTTGGTACCCAGGGTTTTTGCACCTGGACTTCGGTCTAGGGTTTCTAAGAGTCATAGAAGGATAAATAGAGGTCTAGAAGAGTGGAGAGGGTTTTTGTTGTTGTTGATATAGAGATATTGAAATGTAAAAGTGTATGTCTTCAGGCATTCCTGTATTTTTGGATCTTCAGCTAGGTGCGAAGATATACCTTGCAGCTGGGTGCGTAGGGAGGGGACTGAAAGAAGAAGGGAGAGAAGGATCTGCAATTGAGTGCACAGATAAAACTGTGTATTTTCATCTACCTTATAAATAAACATAGTTCTATGGACGTATCCCTAGGGAGAGGGTGAACCATGTAAAATAGTGTTGTTCTATGTGATTGATGTTGTGTTATTTTCTATCTTTTATACTTTGATTGCATTATTATTTCCTTTACTAAATATAGGAAGACATAACTAAATTCCCAAAGTTAAGCATAATACTATTAAGAATCTCTAGGTTATCTTGTTTTGTTATTCTAGAATCATCTTGCACTTCCTCTGGTTATAGACACATGTGTCCTGCAACCCCCCTTATTCTACATCGGGTGAGACTTCATCTGCTTCACAGGTGTTTTCAAAATGGCTAGTAGTTAGGGTTTGTTGGTGCGTTGTTAGAGTTGAACCCTGGGTCTGCCCCTGTGCCAACAAATGGTTCTGTTGCTACGACCAAGATCTTCTTGAGGGAATGTCAAGGTACATAGACTGAGAAGTGGATACAAGAGCAGGAAAGGGACTTTGCCGAAGCTCAGAAAAAGAACCCTAGCATTAGTATAGAAGTCTGGTTGGGAAGGTACATCTTTACTGACGTACACAAGATTTTCTTTACAGGATTTCACAAGGAATTGTACGAGTGGCTAGCCAGATTAGCACACACTCAGTTTGAGATCAGATCTAGACCACCTGTGGTTTGGAAAACGATGTTGATTAAGAAAGTCAAGAGAATCGATAACGCCGTGTCTAGAGTAGTGGATCTCTGGTTTGATATCACTATTGGAGGGTACATTACTGAGTTTTCTATCGACAGAGTAGAATCATATATTCAGGCAAATAGGTATTTATTTAAGGGACCTAGAAGGAAGTTTCTACAGTTTTTGAAAATGAATATTAAGATACTATTGCATGAGAAGAATATCTTGAAGATAAAGTAATCAGTTGGATTTTAAAGCTAATGTTCAAGAATTCAGACAGTGACAATGACATAGAGTACGGACACACATGTAGTGGGAGATCATTCATAAAGGTTCCTCTTGCAAACATTTTTAAGCATAGCTACGGGCCATTGGCACAAGACAAAGATTTCTACAATGGAGAAGAAGCAGGGAGATCAGATGAAGAGTATTCAAAGTTCACAAGGGTAGAGGAAGCAGAGGCCGAGGAACTTTGCCGAGAAGAACTAGAAACTTAAGGGATTGTGCCTACTGTCGAAGTAAGTATTATCACTCCTCATGTTGTTTTAGAAACATTAAGTAACTAGAGTAATCATAGCACTCAAAGTACTGTCACAAGCAGTTTAGCATATACTCAGTTGAGAAAACAAGGAATATCCATGGCAGATGAGATGAGGTTACCCATTTTCAGAGGAGATGGATCTGAGGATCATGACCAACACTAGTTTTTATGCGAATATGTATGGAGCATTAAGCAAGTCACCGATAAAGCTGTTAAGAGAGCTCAGTTTAGTACTACCTTGAGGGATCATGCATTAAGCTAGTATATGAAATTTGTTACAGGATCTGTACATCCTAAGCCGCTGAATGACATCAAGATTGCATTGAGTGCATATTTCAAGAAGCCTTAGTCGGATTCGCAGTCCATTATAGAGTTTAATCAAATCAAGAAGAATGTAACTGAACCTGTTTGGGAGTTTGACCAGAGGTTTAAGACCTTGACAAGCCATTTGAGTTTTCAGATTCCAAATGAACAAAATAAGGAATGGTTCAGTGCCTCCCTCTTGTCACACATTAGAGTTCCTCTTATGCAACAAAAGTTCACTTCGCAGGCTGAGGCATTAGAGATTTCCATGAAACTAGAAGCAACCCCTATAGGAGAATCCAACCCAAGTATGAGTCATATTTTGAATCAATTAATTAATTTATCTTTAGAAGTTGAAGACATGAAGAAGGACAAAGGAAAGGATAAAAGAGAAGACATCTGGTGTATCATATGTAAATCATAGGTCCATGACAAAGAGAACTACCCCTTATTTAATGAATACTTGGCCTATGGAGCCCCTAACCCTTTGAAGCAAGCTACTGTGCCATGGTGCGAGGTATGTAGAACTAGACATCGCCCTGGTGTATGTTATTATATGTAGAAATATGTCTAGAAACCTACCAATATTTATTGTACATTCTGCAAATTTGTGGGGAATGATGAGAAGGATTGTAGGGATTATGACCTCATGCATGAAAGATCAAGGGATGCATATAGAATTCAAGGAGAACTACAACAAGAGGGAAATATTGCACAGTTCAATTCCGCAAGAATAGGGAACTTCAATCCTCATGGTGGGTTTAGAGGAAGAGGACGAGGAGGAGCCATGGGTCGAGGTAGAGGTAAGATTATTTGCTATAACTGTGCCCATCCATGTCATTTAGAAAGGGATTTTTAGAACCCTTTCCCTACTTGAAAATATTGTAATTCATTTGACCATGTCATTGAAGACTGTCCTGTATTGTTAGATAAACTTCAAGAAAGACGAGGTGGAAACCAACAAGTCCAACTAATATCAGCTGAAACTCACAGTGAGGAACCCAGAGTCATTGTTATTACTAGAGGAGGCAATGTCATAGGAGAACATAGGGTGACTCCATCAAAAGACTATAGATGGATTGGGGATCAAAAGAGCTTGAGAGAAGGCGCCATTGTTTGACCCAAGGAAGGAAAGACACACTTTTGAGGAAGCAAGGAGAGAATTTGTAGGAGAACATGCTTCTTCATCTAGGGAACAACCAAAAGTAAAGGAATGTGAAATGCCTCCAACATTCGATCAGTCTGCCTCACTTAGGTAAGGAAAAGAGATAAGCAAGATTATGGAATTCTTGTATACTTGTATCAATTTGATTAAAGATGAAAGCGTTGTGCAGGAACTACAACACCTAATAAGACAATATGAAATTGGAAGAGTAGATCCTCTGCTGAATAGAGTTGTGAATAAATTATCTAGAAAAAGGAGGACAAGCAAGGAACTTCACCTTAGTGCTCAGATTGGAGACTACGACGTGGACTATGTGGTCCTCGACCTGGGATCAAAAGAAAATGTTACAACGAAGCAGATTTGGGCACTAATGGGAAAACCTAAATTGATTTACTCTCCTATTGGGCTCATGATGGCTAACCAGGAGGCGTTAAGCCCCTTTGGAAGACTAGAGCATGTCCCTGTGGACATTGACAGAGTGAGGACATTTGCATACTTCGAAGTGATCGAAATTGTTGATGACAACTGTCCTTATCCTGCGCTATTGGGAATTGATTGGGATTTCAACAATTTGACTCTTGTTGACCTAAAAAAGAGAAGAATGACATTTGTAGGTGATGGCCTTAGGGTCATTGCACCTCTTGATCCTGATGAAGGTCACAGATACACAAAACCTATAAGGGAAGAATACCGTGCCTACGAGTTAGAGAACATATATAAACTGACAACATGACAACAAGATTATAGTAATCCTATATCAGATGGAAATATAAGTTGGTGAAGTGAAAGTGCATGCTCATCATATTCAGAAGAAGCATTGGAAAATTGGCAGGACAGAATGTATGAAGTCTCTACGCGGAGGTGTGCCAGATTGACTAAAGTAGTTTGCTGGATTGGTACAAAAGTAAGTAATCTTCCTATGTTTGATGGCTTGAATAATTTAGAGAAATTTCTACTTGAATTTGAAGGAATTGTACCAATACAACAGAGGTTGTCGTCACTAGATAAAGCATTGAAAGAAACGCCAGCGAGATGGTGGGAATCTCACAAGAAGAACATCGTGGAATGGGTACAATGTCGCACCTTGTTGACAGTGCACATTTTAGACCTAGATGAAGGCTGCGAAGTTCGATACACAGGTCAGAGTTTCTCTAAGGACCAAGTGCGAAGTTACGAGGAAGCCTAGAGCAATGTTCCTAATGAAAAGTGGGTACATAAGTTCATAAACACCTTAGATACTATGCCTATCAACTGAGATCTTCAAGAAAAACTGCGCTTAGCCACTACATATTGGTATGGTATGACCCATAACTTTATAGCTACATTCCTATTTGAAATTCAGTACCCCACAATAGATCAGGCTTTGCAAATTGTAACACAGAAGGTCTTTGAGGAAGTATCTAACCTCCCTCTTGAACAAGAAGAAGATGAATGGACTGCGCCCCTTCAACGGTTACAGGGTTGCTATAATATTAATACTGATGAGGACGATGACCCTAGGAACGTGAACATCTATGAAACTGAAGGATAAAGAAACATACAAGGGCCAGGGATTGAATTACCTTTTGTTGGGAAACCTATTAAAATTAAGAAAGTTAATATTGGAACAGAGGAAACACCTAAATTAGAAAATGTTGGAGACTATTGGGATGATGCTATTATTAGTAAGATTACAAAACTATTGCATGAGTATCAGGACTTGTTTCCAACCAAGTTCATAGACATGAAGGGAATTAAAGGACCCATGGGAGAAATGAAGATTTATTTGAAAGCAGATGTAAGGCCTATCAAGCAGAGGCCTTGCAGACTGAATCCCAAGTACAAGCAGAAATTTAAGATTGAATTAGATAAAATGTTGGAAGCAGGAATTATAGAACCAGTTGAAAAATATGAATGGATCCTCCCTATGGTGGTCCAAGATAAGAAGTCAGGAGAAATTAAAATCTGTGTAGATCTCAGGAAATTAAATGATGAATGTTTACATGATCCATTCCATACACCTTTTACTGATGAAGTTCTAGATAATGTAGGAGGACATGAAGTTTATTCTTTCACAGATGGATTTTCACGGTATCACCAGATCAGAATTGCTAAGGAGGACAAACATAAGACTACATTTGCAACATAATGGGGTTCTTTTCAATACACTATGATGCCTTTCGGTTTGAATAATGCACCAACCATCTTTTCCAGGGTGGTGGTCAAAGCGTTTAAGGAATTTTTACATAAGTGTTTGGAGGCATAATTTGATGACTAGACCATTTTTAGTCTTCTGAAAGATCATATTGAATGTTTTAGATTAATGTTGGATAAGTGTACGCAATGTCAGATTTCCCTGAACTTGAATAAGTGTATTTTCTTTTCACATTTTGGAGTGTTGTTAGGACACATTGTGTGTAAACAAGGGTTGTTGGTAGATCCTTCCAAGATTGCTATCATTGTCGATCTACCTCCTCCTACTTCGGTTAGACAGCTGCACACTGCATTGGGACACACTGGATATTATAGAAAGTTTATTAAGGGTTATGCACAAATAAAAACACCTATGGAAAAGTTATTAAAGAAGGATATTAAGTTTCAGTGGACAGAAGAATGCCAACAGAGGTTCGACCAAAAAATGATCACTACGCCTATTTTGGTTTTTCCAGATTGGAGTAAGGATTTAAATGTTCATGTCAATGCTTCATCCATTGCATTAGGAGTAGTTTTGGCACAACCATGCGTAGGATATATTGACCATCCTATAGCCTTTACTAGTAGGAAGCTTTACACATTTGAAATGAATTATACTATCACTGAAAGAGAAGGCTTAGCTATGGTGTACGTGTTGCAGAAGTTTATACACTACTTGTTGGGAGGACATTTTAAGATGTTCATTAATCATTCTGCATTGAAGTACTTAGTCAACAAGCTAGTGTTGGGGGGAATAATATGCAGATGGATACTATTATTCCAGGAGTACGACTTTGACATAGTGGTCAAGCCAGGAAGAATGAATAAGGGACCTGACCACTTATCCAGGTTAGAACATGGAGAGGAACCTACCAGTTTGGATGAAAGACTACCAGATGCACGGTTGCTGGCCATCAAAAAAATCGATGATCACTTAACCGAGATAGTCCAATTCTTGTCCATAGGAATGGCACCTCGCGAGTATATAGTTATTCAAAAGAAACAGTTGGTAGTGTGCGTTTCATATTTTCAACTTATCGTTGGACAGTTGTATAAGATGGGACCAGATGAGATCTTAAGAAGATGTGTTATGGAGTCAGAAAGACCATTGATTCTTGTAGAAGCACATGAAGGCATCGCAGGAGGACATTATGCAGGGAAATAAACAACACAAAAGGTTCTCAGAGATGGCCTCCGGTGGCCCACTCTACATAAGGATGATAAGGACTACTACATTTCCTACGATGTATGACAAAGAGTAGGGAAGTCATCAAGACGAGATGAGATGCCTTTAGCACCTTAGTTTACTATACATGCATTTGAGAAATTGGCTATTGACCTAATGGGACCTATCAACCCACTAGGAAAGTGCACAGGAGATCGATACATTATCACGACTTCAGAATATTTGACCAGATGGGTAGAAGCAAGAGCAGTTAAAGACTGTAGTGCAACTACTGCTGAACGGTTCATCTTTGATGATATCATAACCTGATTTGGATGCCCAAAGATCCTTATGAGTGATCAAGGCACACATTTCATTAACAAAACTATTTAAGCCTTGACTTAGGAGTTAGAAGTTTACCATCAGAAGAGCGCACCATACCACCCACAAGTGAATGGCATAGTCGAAGCTTTCAATAAGATATTGGAGACATTGTTGACTAAGATTTGTAGTGTTAACAGAGATGACTAGGATTTGAGAATTCCAGTAGTGTTATGGGCTTATCGAACTACTTGCAAGAAATTAACAATGCAGACTCCCTTCAAGTTAGTCTATGGCTTGGAAGAAGTGGTACCTATGGAATACTTGGTTGCTAGTTTAAGAATTGCCACATTCACAGGTATGGATGACACCGGTGTTTTTCAAGACAGGCTTGCGCAGTTGATGGAACTCGAGGAAGACAAGTTCATTGTAGGATTTCATCAGCAAGTACAAAAGGAACGATAAAAGGCCTACCATGACAGACACATCAAGAAGAAAGCATTTAAATAAGGAGATTTGGTACTTCTATACGAAATCAAGTTCACGAAGCATCGAGGAAAGTTCAGGACACACTGGCATGGTCCATTTGAGGTTGCCTATGTTACAGAGGGTGGAGTTGTGCAACTGAAGACCCTTAATGGAGAATGGAAGGATGGTTTAGTAAATGGGATCCCGTTGAAACTGTATTATGACAACTAGCTGCCTCACAACTCTCAGTAAAAGCAAGGATGGAGGGTCTAGGTACTAGGTGCAGTTGAAATTAGGTACCAGACACAGAAAAGACAGTCTACATAAGATAGGGACGGATAGAGAAGAAATCATAGGTTGATCCATGCCGTCTACAGTCGAAGTAATATAGGAGGTTCAACACTACAGTGACTTGGTATGAGTCACATGTGAGTGTTGGGGGCCTGTTGGCCCTTGGTCATGTACTAAGGAAGAAAGAAAAGATTAAAGAAGAAGAGAGACAAAGTATGAAGAGCACGAAAGGCACACAAATTGAGGAGGGGTTGAAGTGGTTAAAGAAGTAGAAAAGAAGGAGCGAGGTAAAGGAAAAGTGAGTCGTTAAAGGAGAAGATCAAGGAAGAAAAAGAAGCAAGGAAGATGAATCGTGGACAGGTCAGCAAACGAAAGAAGACACTAATAGGTGCTTTAGAGCACCTCATAGAGAATAAGGAAGGACAGGGAGAGGGTGAACCATGCAAAATAGTGTTGTTCTATGTGATTGATGATGTGTTATTTGTTATCTTTTATACTATGATTGCATTATTATTTCCTTTACTAAAGATAGGAATACATAACTAACTTCATGAAGTGAAGCATAATACTTTTAAGAATATCTAGGTTATATTGAATTGTTATTTTGGAATCATCTTGCACTTCCTCTGGTTGTAGACACTTGTGTCATGCAACCTCCCTATTTCTACTTCAGGTGAGACTTCATCTGTTTCGCAGGTGTTTCCGAAAGGGACAGTAGTTAGGGTTTGTTGGTACACTGTTAGAGTTGAACCACATGTCTTCCCCTGTGCCAACAAATGGTTCCGTTGCTGGGACCAGGATCTTCTTGAGGGAATGTCAAGGTGGTTCGCATCAAAGACAGAGACTCAGAAGTGGATAGAAGAACAAGAAAGGGACTTTTCCGAAGCTTAGAACAAGAACCTTAGCATTAGTACAAAAGACTGGTTGGGAAGGTACATATTTACTAACATACACGATATTTTCTTTACAAGAGTTCACAAGGAATTGTACGAGTGGCTAGCTAGATTAGCACACACTCATTTTGAGATCAGATCTAGACCACCTGTGGTTTGGATAACGATGCTAATTAAGAAATTCAAGAGAATCAATAATGCCCTGTCTAGAGCAGTGGATCTCTGGTTTGATAACTCTATTGGAGGGTACATTACTAAGTTTTCTATCAACATAGTAGAATCATATAGTCAGGCATAGAGGTATTTCTTTAAGGGACCTAGAGGGAAGTTTCTACATTTGTGAAACTGAAGATTAAGATGCTATTGCATGAGAAGAATATCTTGAAGATAAATTAATCAATTGGATTTTAAAGCTAATTTTCAATAATTCAGACATCGAAAGTGATGTAGAGGCTGGACACATGAGCAGTGGGATATCATTCAGAAAGGTTCCTCTTGTGAACCAATTTAAGAAGAGCTACGGGCCATTGGCACAAGCCGAATATTTCTACAGTGGAGAAGAAGCAGGGAGATCATACGAAGAGTATTTAGAGTTCACAAGGGAAGAGGAAGCATAGGCTGAGGAACTTCACCGAGAAGAACCAGAAACTTCAGGGACTGCACATACTGTCGAAGTAAGTATTATTAATCCTCATGTTGTTTTAGCAACATTAAGTAACCAGAATAATCACAACACTGAGAGTATTGTTACAAGCAGTTTAGTACATACTCAGTCGAGAAAACAAGAAAAATCCATGGAAGATGAGATAAGGTTACCCATTTTCAGAGGAGATGGATCTGAGGATCTTGACCAACACTAGTTTTTATGCGAATTTGTATGGAGAATTAAGCAAGTCACCGATGAAGCTGTTAAGAGAGCTCAATTTAGTACTACCTTGAGGGATCGTGCATTAATCTAGTATATGAAATTTGTTACAGGATATGTACATCCTAAATCGCTGAATGACATGAAGACTGCATTGAGTGTAGAGTTCAAGAAGCCTAAGTGAGATTCACAATGCATTACAGAGTTGAAGGAAATCAAGAAGAAGGTAACTGAACCTATTTGGGAGTTTTAGGTTTAAGACCTTGACAGGCCATTTAAGTTTTCAGATTATAGAAGAACAAAATAAGGAATAGTTCATCGCCGCCCTCCTGCCACACATTAGAGTTCCTTTGATGCAACAAAAGCTCTCTTTGTAGGCTGAGGCATTAGATATTTCCATGAAACTAGAAGCAACCCCTGTAGGAGAATCCAACCCAGGCATGAGTCAGGTTTTGAATCAATTAGATAGTTTATATTTATAGGTTGAAGACATGAAGAAGGACAAAGGAAAGGAGAAAAGAGAAGACACCTGGTGTATCATATGTAAATCAAAGGGCCATGACAAAGATAACTTTCCCTTATTTAATTAATACTTGGCCTTTGGAACCCCTAACCCTTCGATGCAGGATACTATGCCATGGTGCGAGGTATGTAGAACCAGACATCGCCCTGGTGAATGTTATTATATGCAGAAATATGTCCAGACACCTACCAATATTTATTGTACATTCTGTAAATCTATGGGGCATGATGAGAAAGATTATAGGGATTATGAACTTATGCATGAAAGATCAAGGGATTCATATAGAATTCAAGGAGAACTACAACAAGAAGGAAATACTGCGCAGTTCAATTCCCTAGGAAGAGGAAAATTCAATCCTCGTGGTGGGTTCAGAGGAAGAGGATGAGGAGGAGGCACAGGTCGAGGTCGAGGTCAGATTATTTGCTATAACTGCGCCCAACCAGGTCATTTGGCAAGGGATTGTTAGAACCCTTGCACTACTTGCAACTACTATAATTCATTTGACCATGTCATTGAATACCATCCTGTATTGTTAGCTAAACTTTAGGAAAGAAGAGGTGGAAACACACAAGTCCAACTAATATTAGTTGAACCTCGCATTGAGGAACCGAGATTCCTTGTTATTACTAGAGGAGGTGCTGTCACAGGAGAAGATGGGGTGACTCCAGGAAAGACTACAGATGGATCAGGGATCATAAGAGCTTGAGATAAGGTGCCATTGTTTGACCCAAGGAAGGAAAGACACACTTTTGAGGAAGAAAGGAGAGAATTTATAGGAGAACAAGATTCTTCATCTAGGGCACAACCTGAAGTAAATGAATGTGAAATGCCTCCAACATTCGATTAGTTTTCCTCACTTAGGCAAGGAAAAGAGATAAGCAAGCTTATGGACTTCTTGTATACTTGTATCAATTTGATTAAAGATGAAAGCATTGTACATGAACTAAAACACCTGATAAGGAAGTATGAAATTGGAGGAGTATATCCTCTGCTGAATAGAGCTATGAATCAAGTATCTAGAAAAAGGAGGACAAACAAGGAACTGCACCTTAGTTCTCATATTGGAGACTATAACGCGGACTATGTGGTCCTCGACCTGGGATCAGAAGTAAATGTTATGATGAAGCAGACTTGGGCATTGATGGGAAAACCTAAATTGATTTACTCTCCTATTAGGTCCAAGATGGCTAACCAGCGGGCGGTAATACCCTTTGGAAGACTAGATCATGTCCCTGTGGACATCGATGAAGTGAGGACATTTTCAGACTTCGAAGTGATCGAAATTGTTGATGAAAAATGTCCCAATCCTGTGCTATTGGGAATTGATTGGGATTTCAAAAATTTGACTGTTGTTGACCTAAAAAAGAGAAGAATGACATTTGAGGGTGATGGCCTTAGGGTCATTTCACCTCTTGATCCTAATGGAGGTCGCAGATACACATAACCTATAAGGGACGAAGACCGCACCTATGAGTTAGAGAACATCTATAAATTGACAACAAGACAACAATATTATATTAATACTACAACATATGGAAATCTAAGTTGGCGAAGTGAAAGTGCATGCTCATCAGATTCAGAAGAATCATTGGAAAATTGGCAGAACAAAATGTATGAAGTCTCTACACGGATGTGTGACAGATTGACTAAAGTAGTTCGTTGGATTGGCACAGAAGTAAGTAATCTTCCTACATTTGATGGATTGAATAATTTAGAGACATTTCTACTTGAATTTGAAGGAATTGTACCAATACAACAGAGGTTGTTGGCACTAGACGAAGCCTTGAAAGCAATGCCAACTAGATTGTGGGAATCTCACAAGAAGAACATCGCGAAATGGGTACAATGTCGCACCTTGTTGACAATGCACTTTTCAGACCTAGATGAAGGCTGCGAAGTTCAATACACAGGTTAGATTTTCCCTAAGGACCATGTGCGAAGTTGTGAGTAAGCCTAGAGCAGTGTTCCTAACGAAAAATGGGTACATATGTTTATAAACACCCTAGATACTACGCCTATCAACTGGTATCTTCAAGAATAACTGCGCCTAGCCACTACAGATTGGTATGGTATGACCCAGAAATTTATAGCTACGTTCCTATTTGAAAGTCAGTACCCCACAATTGATCAGGCTTTACAAATTTTAAGATAGAAGGTCTTCGAGGAAGTATCTAACCTCCCTCTTGAACAAGAAAAAGATGAATGGACTGCGCCCCTTCAACGGTTACAAGGTTGCTATAATATTAATGCTGATGAGGACAATGATCCTAGAAACGTGAAAATCTATGAAACTAAAGGACAAAGAGACATAGAAGGGCCAGGGATTGAATTACCTTTTGTTGGGAAGCCTATTAAAATTAAGAAAGTTAATATTGGAACAGAGCAAACACCTAAATTAGCAAATGGTATAGACTATTGGGACGATGCTACTATTAGTAAGATTACAGAACTATTTTATGAGTATCAGGACTTGTTTCCAACCAAGTTTACAGACATGAAGGGAATTAAAGGACCCATGGGAGAAATGAAGATTTCTTTGAAAGCAGATGCAAGGCCTATCAAGAAAAGGCCTTATAGACTGAATCCCAAGTACAAGTAGAAAGTTAAGACTAAATTAGATAGAATGTTGGAACTAGGAATCATATAACCAGTTGAAGAATCTAAAGGGATCAGCCCTATGGTGGTCCAAGATAAGAAGTCACGAGAAATCAGAATCTATGTAGATCTCAGGAAATTGAATGATGCATGTTTACATGATCCATTCCCTACACCTTTTACTGAGGAAGTTCTAGATAATGTAGGAGGACATGCATTTTATTATTTCACAGATGGATTTTCAGGCTATCACTATATCACAATTGCTAAGGAGGACATACATAAGACTACATTTGCAGCAGAATGGGGTTCTTTTCAGTACACCGTGATACCTTTCGGTTGAAGAATTCACCAACCATCTTTTCAAGGGTGGTGGTCGAAGCGTTTAAGGAATTTTTACATAAGTTTTGGGAGGCATACTTTGATGACTGGACTGTTTTTAGTCTTCTGAAAGATCATATTGAATATTTGAGATTGATGTTGGATAAGTGCAGGCAATGTCAGATTTCCTTGAACTTGAAGAAGTGTATTTTCTTTTCACCTTGTGGAGTGTTGTTAGGACACATTGTGTGTAAATAGTGGTTGTTGGTAGATCCTTCCAAGATTGCTATCATTATTGATCTACCTCCTCCTACTTCGGTTAGATAGTTGTGTACTGCATTGGGACAGACTGAATATTATAGAAAGTTTATTAAGGGTTGGGAACATATAACAACACCTACAGAAAAGTTATTAAAGAAGGATAGTAAGTTTCAATGGACAAAAGAATCCCAACAGAGCTTCGACACACTAAAGTAGAAAATGATCACTGTGCCTATTTTGGTTCTTCTAGATTGGAGTAAGGAATTCAATGTTCATGTCGATGCTTCATCCATTGCATTAGGAGCAGTTTCGGCACAACCAGGTGCATGAGATATTGACCACCCTATAGCCTTTGCTAGCAGTAAGCTTTCCACATCTGAAATGAATTATACTACCACTAAAAGAGAAGGCTTAGATATGGTGTACGTGCTGCAGAAGTTTAGAAACTACTTGTTGGGAGGACATTTTAAGATGTTCACGGATAATTCTGCATTGAAGTACTTAGTCAACAAGCTAGATTTGGGGGGAATAATATGCAAATGGATACTATTATTCCAGGAGTACAATTTTGACATAGTGGTCAAGCCAGGAAGAATGAATAGGGGACCTAACCACTTATCATGGTTAGAACATGGAGAGGAACCTATGAGTTTGGATGACACACTACTAGATGCATAGTTGTTGGCCATCAGAAAAATCGATGATCACTTCACCAAGATAGTCCATTTCCTGTCCACAGGAATGGCACCTCACGAGTATACAATTATTCAGAAGAAATAGTTGGTAGTCTGTGCTGTAGATTTTCAACTTATAGCTGGACAATTATATAACATGGGACCAAATGAGATCTTAAGAAGATGTGTTATGGAGTCAGAAAGACCATTGATTCTTGTAGAAGCACATGAAGGCATAACAGGAGAACATTATGTAGGGAAAGCAACAATGCAGAAGGTTTTCAGAGATGGCCTCTAGTGGCCCACTCTACATAAGGATGCTAAGGACTACTACAAAGCCCGCGATGTATGCCAAAGAGTAGGGAAGCCGTCAAGAAGAGATGAGATGCCTTTAGCACCTTAGTTAACTATACAGGGATTTGAGAAATGGGTTGTTAACTTCGCGGGACTTATCAACCCACCAAGAAAGCGCACAAGAGCTCGCTACATTATCACAGCTACAAAATATTTGACCAGCTAGGTAGAAGAAAGAGAGGTTAAGGAATGTAGTGCAACTGCAACTGCGTGGTTCATATTTGATGATATCATAACCCAATTTGGATCCATGAATATCCTTATGAGTGATCAAGGCACACATTTCATTAACAAAACTATTGAATCCTTGACTCAGGAGTTCGAAGTTCACCATTAGAAGAGCACACCATACCACCCAAAAGTGAATGGCACAGTCAAATCTTTCAATAAGATATTGGAGACAGCGCTGACTAAGATTTGCAGTGTTAATAGATATGATTGGGATTTGAGAATTCCAACAATGTTATGGGATTTTCGAACTACTTGCAATAAATTGACAACGTAGACTCCCTTCAAGTTAGTCTATGGTTTGGAAGCAATGGTACCTATGGAATGCTTGGTTCCTAGTTTAAGAGTTGCAACATTCACAGGTATGGATGACTCCAACACTATTCAAGACAGGCTTGCACAATTGATGGAACTTGAGGAAGACAGGTTCATTGCAGGATTTCATCAACAGGTACAAAAGGAATGAAAAAAGGCTTACCATGACAGACACATCAAGAATAAAGCATTTAAAAAGGGAGATTTGGTACTTCTATACGACAACATGTTCACGAAGCATCCAGGAAAGTTCAGGACACACTGGATTGGGCTATTCGAGGTTGCCTATGTTACAGAGGGTGGAGCTGCGCAACTGAAGACCCTTAATGGAGAATGGAAGGATGGTTTAGTAAATGGGAGCCAATTGAAATTGTATAATGACAACTAGCTTCCTCGCAGCTCTTAGTAAAAGAAAGGAAGAAGGGTCTAGGTACCAAGTGAAGTTGAAATTAGGTACCAGAAACAGAAAATATAGTCTACACAAGATAGGCAGGGATAGAGAAGAAAGCACATGCTGCTCCATGCTATCTACAGTCGAAGTAATATAGGAGGTTCAACCCTACAGTTACTCGGGACGAGTCACATTTGAGTGTTGGTGGCATGTTGTCCCTTGTTCATGTATTAAGGAATAAAGAAAAGATTAAAGAAGAAGAGAGACAAAATATGAAGAGCGCGAAAGGCACACAAATCGAGGAGGGGTCAAAGTGGTTAAAGAAACAAAAAAGAAGGAGCGAGGTAAAGGAAAAGCGTTTTGTTAAAGGAGAAGATCAAGGAAGACAAAGAAACAAGGAAGATGAATCATGGACAGGTTAGAAAGCGAAAGAAGACACTAATAGGTGCTTTAGAGCACCTCGCGGAGAAGAAGGAAGGACAGGTTGGCGAATTCCTTAAAAGGCAGATTGTTGTTACCTAGGGTTTTTACTCCTGGACTTCGGTCTAGGGTTTCTAAGAGTCATAGAAGGATAAATAGATGCCTAGAAGAGCGGAGAGGGTTGTTGTTGTTGTTTATATAAAGAGATTGAACTGTAAAAGTGTATGTCTTCAAGAATTATTGTATTTTTGGATCTTCAGTTGGGTGCAAAGATCTACCTTGCAGCTGGGTGTGTAGGGAGGGGACTTAAAGAGGATCATGGAGAAGGATCTGCAGCTGAGTGTGCAGATAGAACTGTGTATTTTCATCTACCTTATCAATAAACAAAGTTTTGTGGATGTAGCCCCAGGGAGAGGGTGAACCACGTAAAATATTGTTGTTCTATGTGATTGATTTTGTGTTATTTTCTATATTTTATACTATGATTGCATTATTATTTCCTTTACTAAAGATATGAATACATAACTAACTTCGTGAAGTTAAGAAGAATATTGTTAAGAATTTTTAGGTTATCTTGCGCTGTTATTCTAGAATCATCTTGCACTTCCTCTAGTTGTAGACACTTGTGTCCTGCAACCCCCCTATTGCTACCTTGGGTGAGACTTCATCTACTTCGCAGGTGTTGCCAAAAGGGCCAGTAGTTAGGGTTTGTTGGTGCACTGTTAGACTTGAACCCTGGGTCTGCCCTTGTGCCAAAAAACCTCATCAACATGTGGCAATAGAATGAGGCAAGTGTATCAACAACACAATTTTTGGTACTCTGATAGACCATCCTTACCAGACCTTTGGGATCTGTTGAGCACTCAACACACCCTAGAAATCCTTTGTCAATTTTTTTATTTTTTGGGTACCACTGATCTTTGCATTGTCTTATTTGACTCCATGTTGAGAAATGTTTGTCTTTTCTTATTATCATGACTCTCATCAACTATTTGGGTTTTTTTCAACTTATGAAACCCCATGACTTAAAATGACTTAACACTTGAATAAATAATGAACAACCAAAATAGTTCACGCAACATGCTCAAATTCAACATCGAAAGGAATTCAAAGAAGGAAAAGAGCCACTCGGGAAACCTCAGTCATTGAGGGTTGATCTTCATCAGAATCAGCAAAAGGAAGTTTTTGTTTGTGTCAAATTCTTGCATAAGGATATTTCCGATAGCCGATTCCTCTTTGACATCGGTAAAATATGAGGGGAATAGCCGTTAACAAAGAAAGAAAGGACATCGTCGATATTCGATACCTGAGTCGCTTATCGGAATCAGGGTATTCTAACCGCACTAAAGGATATTCCCAATCGCCTATCCCAAATGCATTTTCAACATCATAACTTTTTCGAGGAAGCTAATCCGAAGAAAGAACTTGATAGGTTTACCACCGATCGTCGATCCTGGATAATTTTTCAGCATCGGCAAGCTAAGGTTTGTTTTAGAACAAATAACTTAATGAAATCCACGAATTTGATTAATACACACGAATTAGGTCACTGGTATTCAACGCCACTTGTCCTTAGAAGATTGGACAACCGTACGGTCTAGTTTTACCCTGAGTCATTCTTGGTTCTCTAGGTCCGAGTCATGCCTCTGAGTTAGCTTTGCCATGAAAACATTGTATGGTAAGATTGATCATCGTCAGATTTTTTGCAGAAGGACATCAACGAAAATGTCATAACACATCCTCGATCCACCCACTGAGAGAGAGACACGATGGGACGTTTTAGCGTTAGATACGGTTGGATTTTTGGAAGTTAAAGAGATAATTAATACCAAATCCCGCATTAGTTTCTACCTCGTGCACTAATTAAAACAACCATTTGAAATCATCGATAGACCACATCACCCCCGCCCCTCCGCCGTCAACCCACAATGAATTTAAGTTATGGCGATTCAACGACAGATCTATTTAAATTTCACTCATGACCCGAATTTAATGGATGATACGACACATTAAGTTCTTCCCTAGTTTAAATTCTCTTGATCCATTGTAAATGAAATCGTTCTGCATGCAAGGAAATTCAGAGCATCTGAAGAAGGAAGATGAGTAATTCAAAAGATGCAGAGATCACGTGATTATCAACTAGTTTTAGCAAGATTTACAGGTATGTATCCAAGTCTGTGAATTTTATATGGTTACAGTTCATATATTTTATCTGGTTTTGTTCTTTATGCAGTCTCTAAAATTTTATTCTGAGTTGCAAGAAAAATACCGCCAAGAAATCCAACCACCAGATGATCGTCGAGGGCACCGAAGCTGAAAGAACTAGAGTTATTCGAAGGCTCCTCTCCAGGGGTTGAAAAATAATTAAAATACACGTCGAGACCAGAGCCTGTTATCAAAAGAATGGCGAAGAAGGTTTGTATTCAGCCTCCGGCCTTTGGAGATACAGAAGCAAGAATGAGGTCCAAGATGGTACTCCCATAGTGGGGAAAACTCTTTAACAAGATCAGTCGGGAGGAATAACCGTGATATATACCACATAGTGATCCAGATGTTAGAGCACTCGACGACGAAGTATTCTCGAACATCCGATGGTCGTACCTGCATATGGTGGCAAGAAGAACCCTTGTCTTTCCCTGTATTTGAAGTCCTAAAGTGGCTCATCGTCCATACAGATACACGAAAATGTTTGATCAACGATGAAAATGGTGGGTGTGTCAGAGTGTTTCTACCAGTAAAGGTTCAAAAATACTACAAACTTAAACATCCTGAGGAGCGGCTAAACACATATTTTTTCGTGCAGTTATACAAGTGCCACGACACCAGCCGGGTGATGGCCTCATGGTGGAGGGAGGACAAAAAATACACCAACCAGAGCACTGGCTGGTACTCAATGACCAATTTGAGGGAGCCATACATATATTTTATGGCTCTCATCTGTCGATTGTATGGAGAGAAGGACTGCTCCATATTTTCAGAGGCATGGATGTCATTGGCTTACACAATGGCTATCTCCGGGAGCAGTTTCAACTGGGGAGCCATAATTTCTAAACAAATCAGAACCTGTATACAACAGGCTCAGACGACAAAGGAGGGAGAGATACCAGTTTTATACATGGCTTCATATTTGCTTGATGTCATGTGCACCAAAGACATTTTCGTCGGCATGAATCTGAGCTGGCATGTCACAGAGCTCCTGATCCATGTATATTTCAACATCCTATGGGAGAACATGTGTAATATCCCAAGGCAGAGCCCTAGTTGTAATTATGAATTGTAAACATATTTGATAAGATGGTGAGCTGAGTTATAATAAGCTAGGAGACTTATGTGGTGATTAGGCCAGAGAGCCTAGATGCAAAGGCCAGTGAGCCTACTATTGTATATGTGTAAATTCTCATATATTTAATATAATTACATCGTTACGTGTAGACCGACCAGGAAGAAAGAGTTATGGGGGACTAATATCCACTGGGTAGGGTGAGGGAGGGGGCTAAGTGTCTAGGCCTAGAGGTTAAGCTAGAGGGCCTACCTCTAAGGGAATACTATTTTATTATTATTATTTCCTAAAGGCTAAGGTACTGAACATGAACTGTGTTGTCCTAAGTTCTTGGGAAAGGGAATGAGTGTGAAGTCGAACACATGCGATTGTAGGAATACAGGTGTCGACCTGGGGGCATGCAGTTATAGATAGGAAATCCAACACTGTTAGGGGTTCACTTTCCATTCAGGGGTTGCTCCCCATCCTGGCAGTGGGGAACCAGTATGGAGTCTCCTCACGACCCTTACGATTATCTGGAAGTCTATCACTCTTCCCAAAATTCACCAGGGATTCACGTATTGAGCCAATTCTCCTTCATCATTGCCTTTGTATCTAGCACGCACCATGGGAACCCACAGGGATACTGGAGTTATTTCATGTGTATCCTGTGAAGTCTGGGCACCCTGTAATTTTCTGAGCCGTGTTGTGTCATAATTGTTGGTTGTTGCAGCCCACACAGTTCCTTGACTGAGTGTGGCTTGTTGCCATCGTCTGTTCCTTACTGACGTTTGTTGTTGTCCTCAACTTGCTGGAAATTGAGTGGAAGTTGGTTGAAGAAGAGGGTTTTCAGGCTCGTGGTTGAAGAAGCGGGTTGTCAGGCCCGTGGTTGAAGAGGCAGGGTGTCAGGCCTATGAGAATCTTTCTCCAGGTGAGAGAGTTTGTTGGGAAGTGATTTTCTCCTAGAGAGAGTCCAACACCAGCTATAGATCTCTGAGAATTCCTGATATAGCCTATTGTCGAGACCCCGAAAGGGGAAGTGGAGCAGCCGATGGACTATGGAACAATGAAGGTGCTTATTCCTGGGGTGGAACATGCATGTGGGGAATGAGAGTCTATGAGTAGTGGGTGTAAGAAGGATCTTGGAGAGAATCCTTCCAGTTGCATTGTGCAGTTTCCTGTAACCTCAGCCTAGTCTAGGATTCCCTTGCCCTAGGTCGATCTTAGTCCCAACTCAGGGGTGACCTACTATTGAGAGTGATGAGCAATGTGGTCTAAGGCTGGGAGGTTCATGGAAGGTCTGCACACAATTGGTGGTCTTCTAATAAAAGATAAGTACCACTTTTATGTTCATTTACATGCTGTGTAATGGTACACATGTTGTAATTGATGAGTATTGACTTTGTATGTTGTATATGATGCATGTGTAGGGTTACTGTTATTTTCGCATTAATATGTTATATATATGTAGAATAGTCATTCTATGTTTATATGGATGTGTATGTTTTTTCGCAAGTATCTATGTGTGGAATAGCCCAAAAGTTTAAGGTTGGAGCTGTCGTAGAGTAGAGAATTAAAGGATTCAGTCATTAGGTAGCGCTACCCATCCTTTTGGTGGTTGGGGACGTTACAAAATGGTATGAGAGAAGTAAAGGAAGCAAAGTTAAGGTGTTTTTGTAGTGTTACTCAACTTTTTAGTGGTAGGGGATGTTACAAATTGGTATCAGAGCCATGGTTTCAACACTGAGCCTCGATGGGCTAGATAGGTGGTTAATGAAGAAAAGGGTTTTAGAGTGAATTGTTGTCGATAGGGACAAAATTCAAATTTTAGAGCGTTCCTGAGTGTCAGGAAGGCAGTGTGTGAACACTTGGACTATGTTAAGAAGCCTAAGAAGTATAGCGGTTCAAGAAAACCTACAGAGGAAGGATATCACCGTAATCGTGGTATTTTGCCACCAATTTTATAATTTGGACCGTAGGATCTTATCGGGAGGAGGATCCTTCACAACCGTCAAATCTAGAAAAGGGAGCATAGTGGTTAAGCACCGAAGTCCTTAGAGACTTCGTTGCTTCTGCTGTTTGAAGTTACTTGTCGTAAAAGGGAGAAAAATAATCGAAGCTCCGAAGTCTCAGAGTGGATCTACACTACGATCCGGGGAAAAGTGCTTGACTGTTGGATCGATCGAAGATAGATCAGAGCCGTCAGATCTGCGTGTGAGTGGTTGTGAGTCATGGATCTCACAATAGTTGGTGAATTTGACATTCAGGAGAAACAAAGTGTGCTAAGGCACAAACTCCCGAAGTCCTATAGTCCGGAGTTAATCTAGACCGTTCATCAAAAGAGACGTGTGTCAAAAGATCGACTTATTCGGAGTTCGATGTTTGGGAGAATTGGAGTGTTCTAGTGTGGAATCTCCCAAAGCCCCGTAGCCCGAAGTCCCGAAGACGAAGAGCTGAAGTGGCGTGGATTGATGACGTCACCTGTGGTGATGTGGAACTTTGCTAGACATGCCACGTGCCACACCCATAATTGTTGACACCTGTAGTTCGGAGACTTGACACTCCAGAAGAAATGGTTCATGATTGAGTGGGAGGAAGAAAGCCCTGAAGTTTTGTAGAGACAAAGTGTCAAGGCCCCGAATAAGCACCCAACTATTAGTATTTATTCACAACCGTAGTCACATGCGAATTGAGGGATGAATAAAAGGGGCAAATGCCCGAAAAATGTGTTAAAAAAAGGTTTAGGAAGGAAGCCCGTGGATTTTTTCTGGTTTGGACCTGCATCGGAAGAGGTACTGAAAACCTGAGAAATTTATGATAGGGTTCATAATTGATCTAAGAGCCATTAGCTCAGAGAAAACAAATCAGATGCATAAGGAGTGCATCAGAGAAAACCCTTCATTTTTACATTTGAGATCTTTCAGAAGTCATTGGATCAGATGTTGGGTCCAATAAGAAGCATGAAAACCCCGAATGAAATTCTTGTTTTGGGAAGACAGTTCCGGTGACAATATTTGCACATCAAATGTAAATGCTAGGTGGAGAAATCCATCTGCAAGACATGATAATGCATGAACCATAAGTTCATATGGAGATGCAATGCATGGGAATAAGGAAGTTTTATGGAATATAAAAGAGTTTGGACCTAATATCAAGAAGGAACATATGAAATTGAGGACATAATGTTACGTCAAAGAATACTCCACAAGAGGATCAAGGTCAAGACTAAATAATGTTAAGATAAAGAAGTACATAGAGGGAAGAACTAATCTATATAGATTGATATATATATATATATATATTAGAATGCTAGTATTTTGATAAAGAAGGACAAAATGTATGCATGGAGAAAGTGACAATATCTCCAAGGAGAAGTCCTATAGTTTGGAAATAGCACCTCCATTATTTCTATCAGAATGCACAGTGGGAGCATGGCATGAAGGTCATCAAATATGGCAGGACAAAAGTTGAATATGCATGTCAGATTGAAAAATCAGATGGGGCATGACAGGAGAAAGTAATAATCCATCCAGATAATAGAAGTGCTGATAGGATCAATCATGGAAAGGCTAAATAAAATTTATTCAAGAAAAGTTGGTGTTAACTATCCAAGGTTACTCAAATAATTGTTGGATTACTAGGAGGGGGGGGGTGAATCAGTAATAACGTAATTATAATCATTTTTCTTCAAATTTTATATCAATGTAGAATTATTATCCAATAATGAGCAATAATAAATAAATAATCACACACATGCACAGTACACCAGTGTTTTACGTGGAAACCCAAATCGGGAGAAAACCACAGAATGCTTTTTCTTATATGTCTTGAAGAATTACATTCATTGGAAGCACCAACTTCCTTTGTTTTCCAGCTGCAACTG
>SNQJ01S0213023.1:4005-15768 GCA_010110895.2 Picea sitchensis | reverse complement strand
ATACTGTTAGGTACCCATGAACCTAATAGGTTGGCTCGTGATGAGACCCCCTATCTTCTTGACCAGGTCTTGTTTATATTTTCCAGGTCTCTCTTGCTTCTTACTGAGAGGCCTTTTATTGCCTTCTCGGGGATCCCTGTGTGAAGCATCTCGAGGTTTTATTTCTAGGCTTTTATCTTTTACCAGCTGCTTTTACCTTCTGGGCCTTTAGCCCCTTCTTCCCATGAGATAAGGTGCAATCCTACAAATAGGTCAACCCAATTCCCGGACAAGGGGAATGGGACAAGTGAGTGGGAGATAAGATGAAATAGTGGTGTTATGACGGGAGCGGACGATGGCTTTTCAGAAATCCCCCAATGGCAAACCAAGTCCTATGGGCACAGGCTTGCTAGGATACCCTGTCAAATCCCCAGAGCATGGTCAAGTGGGTTAATGTAAGATCCAAGCAGTTGTTAGAGATAAAAGGAATCATATGCATACATTTAAAGGTTTCAATGATCAAAAGTGACACATACCATGATACCTGGACCGATTACCTCATGGAGCAAGAACCTCGTCTGATACAAGACCAAGCCGATGGTGATGGATGTTGTTGTTGCTGACAAGATAAACCTGATGGAAGAAGAAAAGGATGGGCCCTCCAAGGCCATGATTAGGTCAATCCTTCTCTCGGTACTCCATGTCTAGGACCTGTGGGCCTCGAGACATGATCTCCTGGTTATCCCTAAAAATCAAGGATAACAATTCCCAAGAGGAAAATTTGGGATAATATCATATTAGTCCAAGAAGTTGTTCACTCAAGTAAACTGAGAGGAGAAAGGGGCATGGTAATTAAGCTGGATATGGCTAACGCCTTTGACAAAGTTAATCACAGCTTCCTCCTTTAGGTTCTCAGAAAGTTCGGATTTCACCCCTCATTCATCAATTGGATTCAATCCTGTATAATCATCCCCTAGGTAGCTCCTTTGATCAATGGGCGCCCTTGCTCTTTTTTTAAGGCTTCCAGAGGACCGAGACAAGGGTGCCCTCTTTC
Source organism: Picea sitchensis (assembly GCA_010110895.2). Lineage (NCBI taxonomy): Eukaryota > Viridiplantae > Streptophyta > Pinopsida > Pinales > Pinaceae > Picea > Picea sitchensis. The sequence goes on along the minus strand of SNQJ01S0213023.1, from coordinate 14,735 downwards.
ACCCTGTCTCTTCATCCTTATGGCTGAGGCTCTGGGACAAAGATTGGACCAAGAAAGATAGCAGAAAAACATTCCGGGAATAAGAATAGCCATAGGGGTTAGAAGAATAAATCATGCCCAGTTCGTGGATGAAACCCTCTTGATAGGAGGAGCCTCTAAAATCATGGCCAGAAGATTCAAATTAATCCTGGATCAATTCCTAGAAGCATCAGGAAGCGAGGTGAACTCAGGGGAGTGTTATATCTATGCTCGGAACACCAAAGAAAGAATTTTAGCAAATATAGTGAACATTCTCCACTATCCGATAGAAATCAACTGGAGATCTTTCAAGTACCTTGGAATCCTGATCTGCCTCTCCTCTGTTCCAACGGATGACTGGGTAATAATAAATTCTAAAATAAATGCCAAAATGGAACAGTGGGGAGCACAATGGTTGAATTCTGTGGGCAGATTGGTTCTAATTAAAGCAATGTTATATGCACTCCCCGTCTACCAATTCTCCTCTCTTCTAGCTCTTGCCTCGATCAAATATTCTCTAGCACAATCGATCAGAAATTTCCTCTTGGAAGGAGGAAAAACCAACATAAAGTGTTACCATCTGGTCAAATGGCAGGTGGTTAGAGAACCCAAAGAGTTGAGGGGACTGGGAATAAGAGACCCAACACTAGTTAATCTGGCGCTTGGAGCTAAATTTCTCTGGAGATCAATTACAAGAAAATTCACATGGTGGAAAAGGGCGTTGATCAACAAATACTTCCATGAGGATCGTCTGAGAGGAATTGACAGACACCTTGAATAGTCAATGGGATCTCCCATATGGAAGCTACTATCAGCTGCTTCGTTGCCCCTAATCTGATCTCATCTCCACTAGATACCTGGAAACGACAAAAAAATAAGGATCTAGGAGGACAAAATCCTCAACAACAATCCTCTCGAGACAAATGACAGCAAGATCCAGCTCTGGGAATGGCTCATTGCAAATCGGAAAAATACATTATATGACATTTCAAAGTGGAATTCGTCTGGAAAGTGGGTAAGTTGGAATTTAGGGGACCCTCCGAGCGATCTCAGAAATCAAGCAGACTCTCTGTTGAAAGATCTGAAAGGATCCTCTCCGCATCATCTTCTCGACTCCGACGAAAGGGGATGGGGAGAACATGGCTATATGGTGGCAATTGGCTAATATTCTCTCTTAATGCAGGGAAGAAACCCAATCAAACAAAATTGGTCCAAGCATATATGTGTTATCGGACTAATCGGTAGGTGCGGGCACTAACCGATCTCCCTAAATCCACCTGGATCTAGAACAAAACAGGACAAGACATGACTATTTCCCTAAGTTACGACAATTGAATTAGCTAATAAGGAGGAACAAGTAACATACCTTTGTATTGCTTCCTTAGGTCTCTGTTGCTCTTGTTTCGCTCTAGTGCTCTCGTGAGGTCAAGACCAAGACAACACAAACCAACCAAAGTGAAGATAGCAAAATGTATTCAATCATCAACTTATGCATATGATCAAGGAATTACACAATAAAGTAAGAATGACTTTATGGGAGAAAGGACATGTCGATGTATCATGTCAGTAGAATACAACACGATCACCTTGATGTCATAAAACTTCCTTTAAGGTGACTCTTGGTTCCAAAAACACACACTTACTTTCGGTCCTTGCATGAAGAAGATCAATTCTTTTGGATAGACACGCTAAAGTCTTCAAGCTTCTGTTCAAGCTGGGTTCTTTACATAATTCCTTCACCAATTCTTTAATTGAAAATCTTGCTTAACCTTTTCCATGAGAATCTATCCAATATATAGGAGAGGATGAGATGGTTACATGGATGAGAATAGTCCACCAAATCGGGGAAACCGATTAAAATGATAACCATTCGAATGCCAACCCATTTCTAGAAGATTCCTTCTAGAACCCTCGAGACTTCTTCCCTTTTCCAAGATTCAAAACAAGTTCGCACCCACAATAGCCGTAAGAACGCGGTCGAGGAAGTTCTCACCCTAGCTAAAGGTGGCCTACAAGAATGGGTCAATCTCACCTAATATGCTATGCAGCTTGAGAACTCACTTTGAAAATATGTTCACGGAAAGAGATAAATGCCACTTTTCTAGGAGAAAGTTCTTGTTAGACTGAGTACACCATTGTCAATACCCATCAAGATGACCAAAATCATGTATGTGAGAATTACTTAGAAATTATGAGGGTGAATTCGTTGACGTGAAATAACAGCCAGGAGGTGATATTATTATTAGAAACGGGAAGCTTCCTAATTGGAAACCGCAAATAATCAAGCATATGCAGAATATAATGCCAGTTCTGAAGAAGGCATTCCCATACTTAGATCACATATTGATGACATCATAAACATAGGTCGTGGCCACCAATCATACCGCCATTGGTCGCACGTCAAATATCGCATAATACCAAGAATACAACGGATCATGCAAAGAAATTTCAAATAAAGGCGACCTTAATACGAGACATACAAAGTGGATCTATGTGTCGAGAAAATTATACATATTCCATCATTAGCTTGGATCAAAGAGATGAGACACAAGGTCTTCATTCGTCACTGAAAGTAGACTGTATAGATTACATGTGTTGAAGTCGAACATGGTAAAGCTCCCTTGATTCTGGAGTCATTGATGAAATTGTTAACAAGTTCGAGGGAAATCAACATTAATGTGGTGAATTTTCAGGTACAATCCACGAATGTGAATAAATGAGTTGGTCCGAACATCAAGTGAATCTCTTAATTAGAAGTCAATGATGAAACCAACATTGTCGGCGAGGAAACTTGTTGAGGTATGCAAGTTCAAAGGTACCAAATGATTTCTAAGAATCTTGTTTTTAGGATAATGAATTTTGGAGTCAGCCGGAACAAGCTTCGTCATAGGAGGGCCTTGATGTATCCCCATCAATGACATGAAATAAATGCTGTGATTTTGAAGCGGAACATAGATGCGATGTAAGTTGAACTAGACCACCGAGGGAGAGTAGAGCCGAGAGAATGGACTAGCGCATATAGGTGACTCAATTTCCGGATGAACTTATCTTGGCGAACATATGAATAACCGCGACCAATGATTTGGCGACTATTTCAGCCTTGGGTATGACCTTGTAGCAAATTTTTATCTTCAACTATGTTGGATGTCAAAGAATTGTATGTTTATTAAATTTGAATGTTTAATGTGTGTGATTCTGGTCCTTTTTCCGGGAACCTTTATTTCAAAACAAACAAAAAACTACTACTATCCTTTTGTGGCCTTCCAAGTCATTATGGCCGGAAATTTTTCAGTCCCATATTTGACCTATACCGCCCCGGGAAAAACTTAAACATAAATTATCCACATCTATAAAAAGCAGCATTAGGATTGACATCCTACGTTAGGTTGTTGTTTACGGTGCTAACAAATTAATACTTACGAATATCAGCATAGCGGAAACCTTTGAATTTTTGCCTTTGTCAAGATAGAGTTGGCACTATATTGAAATGCCCAATTGGTGCTATACAAATATGCCCTCTTCTTGGAGAGAAATTAACTACTTCGAATAGTTAATTTATGTAAATGTATAGGAAAAACTACTTCAACTTTGAACACATTTTCAAAAAAACACACATATATATATATATCTTTCTTGTCCATCGCATGTAACTTTATTTATCGTAACACATATAGAGACAAACAATTCACATGATATGTTTAATAGAATTAAATGCTTGGACAAAGTCACTTTCTCGCTAATTACTTATTAACCCCATATTAATATAATATTATGATTAACTAATTCAGGAGGTTCTTCGGGGCTCCGGCCTTACTGCCGCAGTGACATTCTCCATGGGTTATCTACCAACTTGATGTCTTATGGCTGGTGTGTCGCACAGTGGCACAAGTCATTTTCTACATGGATACCACATGTGCTTCATGTTTCTTGCCACATCTTCGCTGCAGTTTACATTTGTCTCCGCAACTTTTTTCTCATCCTTGTGCATGTATTCCCATTCCAACTTGGCCCGGGGACTATGCTGCCATGCAGCACTTGTTCATATAGTTTTGATTTAGATGCAAAGGAATAATATAGAAACTTGATTTCCAAAAAGATTTTATTATCTAAGTAAACTTATTTGCATTGTCAACAATATAACTCTTTATCTTTCCATTTTAACTCCAAATCTATCATGTGTTGAGAATGATCAAATGCCTTCAGGTGCAAACTTTTCCTTAAATTTTATAAACTAAATTTTTTTTTCACCTCCTTTATCTCTATGTGCATGATGGATCCATAGTTAAGATGGATATATATATATATATATATATATATATATATATATATGCCACATGTCAACTCCATGTTGAACACAATGAGTTAGACATCTCCCTCATACTCAAAACACCATTGAAATGTTTTAAACATTATTTTTTTAACTTTCTCATACTCAGTGACACACCATTGAAATGTTTTAAACATTATTTTTTTTAACTTTCAATTGCTTTATATATAAAGTTGATATTGTCAATTGGGTGTACCTTGGATGGTTGTGAGGAAGTTATCCTCCCCACCCGGGTTTAATTCTCATAATGACACGAATAAAGCTCATAATGAGTATGTTGTAATGTCTTTGAGCCTATATGTATTGGAAAATTGTCTTTGATTCAAAATTGAATAGCAGGACAATTGCTATTTCCGGAAAATATTCCTTGTGAAAAAAAAATTAAAAAAATATAAAGTTGATATTGAAATATTTTACTTAACTTGGACATCGGAATATACATTGAAAATATTTTTTTAAATGCCACTTGTCAACTCCATATTAAACTTAAAGGAATTACAAATTTTCCTCATCATGGAAAGTACAAAGAACCTATCGACCAAATAAATTCTTTTTTACTTTCAATTACTTTATATCTCTTTCTCTTTATATATAAACTTGGTATAAATTAGTTTACTTAAGGTGGATATTGAATTATTTTGTTTATGGTGGACATTGGAATATTTTTTTGTTATTAATATTTTTTTTCAAATGCCAAGTTTCACTTTCATGTAAAGCACGAAAATATTACAACAGTAAAAAAACACCTTTCAACACAACTAAAATATGTAAGTTTGAAAATTTGTAAATCTTACTTTACTACTAAATACATAAAAAGAAAATAATAATAGATCCATATTTATTGTAAAATCTATGAACTAATTTTAAATTTACATTAACAACTTATAATTTTTTTTGCATTTTTTACTAGTCATTTGCATTTTGCATGGAATTGAGTGTGAAATACTTTCTATTAACCATTCAACTTTTTGTTGATGTTACAATGATGGCATACAACATACATTTTTCATAAACTTCATGAAATCAGTCCTGATAAAAATCCTTTATAGAATTGCCTAGTAACCATGAAAGCTTATTAAAAATAAAATAAAAATTCCTGAGACTTTGGCCAAATTCCTACACCCATGAGGAAAATACAGTGATTGTGATTTATGGTGTGTTGATAGATTTTTTATTGTTTTTAGTATGAAAGTTTCTATAGTTGGTTTTCATGTCTAGAATTTTTTTCTGGATAAACTGTGTTAGGTTTGGACACTCCACCCCATCATCAAAGACAATTTTGTTGAATACCTAGCCCATTCTAATAATAGTAACATATTTTCTTATTTCTTTGTTAATGAATAAATTAACAAAAAATTAAATATCAATCAAGATGGGACTCAATTCTGAAACCATAGATGCTTACTGTGCAATTGGATTGGGTTGTCCCATTGCCTAGCATGGATCATGAAAATTAAAAATTATTGGCGCTACCCAGACTTGAACCAGAGACCTTTGATGTGTCACACTGACGTGATAACCAACTATATCACGACACCCACATATTGTTTAAAATGTAGTGTCATTTTCTCCGAAAACCCAGAGATAGATTTGCGATCCCAAATTTTTCTACTGCATCGTTGTGCAAACTAAATTGCAGAATGGCATATTCAAGCGAATTTGTAGTTATATTTATCGATTTGTTTTACAAAAATGAATGGCGGGAAAACAATAATACAATTATATTCTTAAAACAGGTTTTTAATTTAATTTCAAGCATGAAAATGGCCTATGCAGGTCTCGAACCTGCGACCTTCGCGTTATTAGCACGACGCTCTAACCAACTGAGCTAATAGGCCAAATGAGCAGATAGGCCAGTAAAACCATTTCTCAAAGTTTAAATTAAGTATTTGATATTGTTAAATATTAGTTTCAATGTTTAAATTAAGTATTTGATATTGTTAAATATCTGTTTCAAAGTTTAAATTAAGTATTTGATATTGTTAAATATATGTTCATTTAGTTTAAGATTTTCGTTAAAAATTTTGACATAAGGAAAAAGAAAAATAATAAAATAAACATTATATTATTATTTATCTTTTACCTAGAGAGTCAACAATACATACAACTAGACCTTTCAATTCAATACAACACTCTTTTTCCAATAGAAAATTAGCTCATTGTATTAGTGAAAATATAATTTTTTACATCTTCAAGATCCCACAAGAGTCCATAGCAGCACTAGTCCCTAAACCATGCTAAAAAAAACAACTACACACACGTCCCAGCATGCAGGCTGCAAAAAGAGATACAAAAACAGGGCAAAAAACCCCAACAGAAACCAGAAAAGGAGCTAAACCAGTAGTTGCACACCCTCAAAGGATCTCGAAGTGTTTACTCGACACCACACACCCCTAAAGGACCTCTAAGTGTAAACCAAAACACTGCACGCCCCCAGTTTGGACCTCAAAGCTCTGGTCCAAAACCTCTTCAAGCCCAAGAGGAAAGGGTTAAGAAGGTCAGAAAACCGAAGAGAAAAACAAGGAACCATCCACAACAAAATCCCCGAAGCCACCACCACCACAAAACTCTGACGCTATCATCCACCCGGATTCGAACCCTCGAACACACGAAGGTTGCCCAGAGAGAAGAAAGGAGCCTCACTAGTTCTGGCATCCTAAGGCTCAGGGAATTGTTTCAGAAAACGTTGCTCCGAGTCTCCTTGGCCCCTAATAGTTGTCGCAAAGAAACCGCCGCCACCCATAGGAAGGTCCTCGCACCCATACTAACGCTCCACCCGAAAGCTTGCACCGTTGCCACCTGAATCCTCCACCGCCACTGCCCAGACCCTCAAAAATGCCCATTCCCACCCGCCCTGGATGGGTTTTTAATCCGCGCTCACCCTTCTCCAATGGAGGCTAGGGATGCGGCTAGCGAAACCTAGCCGCAGAGCCCATAGAGCCTTGCTCGACTCTCAAAACCCTAGAAACCAGACGCGGCAGGAGCTCTCTGTTTACTCGCAAAAGCTAGCAATGAGTGGATCTCCGAGCAGGAACAAGAACATAACAAGAAATGAAAGAATCAATTCAATACAACACTCGTTATGCATTGATCGAGGCAATTACATTTCTACCAACTAACAAATAAATCCTAAATTTCACTAAATTTCAAACATTGCTAATGCAATGATCATATAACACACATGTTATCACAAGTTAATCCATGAAATTATCTAAGTTAAATATGCATATTTTTTCACCAGAGTTGAGAATCACTTAAGGTGACAAATCAAATACTAGGTAACATAACTCCAACCTAACTGAATTCTGACTAGATTGCACTTTGCACCTATTTTTGGTTATTTCCAAATTCTACTCTTTGCTTGCCATGACACAAATTTGTGTATATTGATCATAAGTGAAAGATGTGGGTGAGGAGGAAAAACGTGATTGACCATCCACATAATCATGCAACATAAGATACGAGTGTGGAGGATTAGTATAATCAACTATCCACATGACCTTGAACATGCATTTAACAATCATCATCAAACATATAAAAGAGTTTTGAGAAATAGTCTTGTGTTAGCTTTGAGAAATATAGGCTTTGGTGGATAAACAACGAGATACAACTTCACCTCTATAATAGATAGCCTTGTATCACTATCCAATTATCAAGTCCAATCAAATCTATGCAAATATCTCTCTTCAAACCACATCCATATATTGTCCATTTTTAAACAAGTCTCATTTCCTGCAAAACTACACTCTCACACACTATCAATATGGCATTGCTCATTTCTCACTAAATTACAATTATCTTGTAATAAGCTACATGAGTCTCCATAAACTCTAGATATGACATGTGTCACGTCTCCACAAGATGTTTGTCTGAATCTAGAGATCGTGTGCCTCAGACATGTGCTCACTACAGACTCGTCGTCTCTTCTCTGTCGCAAGACTTCACACATAGTCGTGGTTCTATCTCATAGCATGCCTCACCAAACTTGCGATAAGACTTCCCCAAATCCAAATTCACTTTGCCTATTACTAGGCTCAATCCAAAGAAGGTTGCCCCAACTCTGTCCACAAAATCACCTCAAGGCAACATAAGTCCTCCCATGTGGAGCGACTTGGCTCCTTGAGGGAGCTCACCCATCTTTGTCCAAATCTGATGCAAAAACTTGACTATGATCTTTCCTTCTTCCTTGTGCCTTCTTGGTTGTGCGCCCTTGTGCTTTTATATGGACTCCAAATGTCACCTTCGTGAATTGTAGCTCCTTTAGGTGTGTCACACCCATTCGCGGACCAACATGACCAAACGAACCGACATGTCCCTTCATGGACCCACACACCCAAATGAACCCATGCACTCATCAACCTTCATGTCCCTTGGGACCGATGCACTCCTCGTGTTGATGCGCCCCAACCTCTTTTGTGTGCCCCATGCTTCACCTCATGCTTGGGCAAGCCCCTTGGCATGTTTGTGTGCCTAAGGTGCTCACTTGCCCAACTAATGCGACTCTTAGGTGCCGGAGCAACCCCAAATTCCATCTCCTTGAGGACTTGGGTGAAAGTGCCCGTGCCCTTCTAACCGAGGACCTTATAACATGTATATTAAAAACATGAAATATAAATATATGAAACTGCCATACATAAATATAGTAAGTTTTGTTCCTACTAAAATCTCATTCATCAACCTAACATGAAATGTATAAATCAGAGTAATAACCATCTAAATAACATATTGCTAATATAAAAAATCATAATCACACATTAAACATTAATATATGAAAAATCATTATCACACATTAAATATTAATATAGTCATACGGCTAAATGTCATCTCAAACAAAACCAAAATTCGATACGACACTATATAATAAAATAATATTAATATAGTCATACGCCTAAATATCATCTCAAACAAAACCAAAATAAGATACATGAAATGTAGGACATTATATATTAAAATAGAAATCAAGGAATGTTTGAGAATTTTTTAATTTTTTTTATAAATTATTAGAATTTTAATTTCTTTTTTATAAATTATTAAAATTTTAATTCTTATTATGATATATTATTAAAAAAAAATTATGTTAAATTAAAATTAGACATTCAATTATCCTAAAGAAATGATTTAAAAAATTATTTTGTTAAATAAAAGTTTTTATATTTCATAAATGAAATGAAATAATTTTTAAAAATTGAATATTCATGTGTAAATTTTCAAAGTTTTTTATTTTTATTTTACATCAATTTGGTGTTTTGTGATTTTAAAAATAAATTATTATTATTATTGACATAAAATTTCATTTTAATAAAAGTTTTGATTTTTATGTTATTATTTGAAATCCATAATTTTGTTTACATCTTTCAAAAGGAAACATTATTTAAAATTGATATAATCAATTTAAAATACTTAATTCTTTATGACAAATCTTACAACCTATAATTCTTGTTTTATAAAAATGGATTAGAAAATACCATATGATCCTCAAATAACATGAAAAGTAATTTCTATAATTTTAATTTAGTTTATAAATAACATGAAAAGTAATTTCTATAATTTTAATTTAGTTTATGTTGGTGTTTGCGTTGAATGATGATTTAACTCATTACTAATTTTTCCCAAGTTTTTATGGCCTTAATCCTAGGTGGCTAAACACCATTTTGATGATTTAACAAACTGTCAATTTATTAGGTTTCATGACCTTAAATATCCTAGATAGCCAACCATCCATTTGAGCAGTGATTTAGGTATGAGATTGTTGGGTGTAGCCTATTTGCTTCAATGATCATATTATTTGGTTGTTTATGTGGATTTAAACAACATTTTACAAATATCATAAGACTTGCAACTACAACTTGTTCCCACGTCATCATTTGCACAATCCCTCTCAACTATGAAATGGTGTTGATTATGAATGTTGAAATGCATCATACCATTGAGCTTTTATTAAAGTTTTTTTACAAGAAAGAACTATGATGGCATAAGTTAAAACTACTCTATTACAGATATTAATAATGATTTCTTTTTTGAATGATCCTCTTTGTGTTTTAATTGCATCAATCAAATCAACATGGAGTGGAACTTTCAGAATCTGTAATTATCTCCTATGATGATTGTATGTGGTTGATAAGGCTAGATTAGTTATTTTATGAAAAATAGATTTAATCTATGGAAAATAGATTTAATATATATATACTTGAAGTCAATCATTCCTCACAACCATCCAAACTACGCCTAATTGACATGTAACTAATCTATTTACCTTGATATCTTAGCTTTTAAATGTTTTTGTTTCATTATGTATAATTAAGTGTTTTTGTTTCTTGTCATTATGAGAATTGAACCCGGATGAAGAGGATAGCAATCATTCCTCACAACCATCCAAACTACACCT
>SNQJ01S0213022.1:12760-26560 GCA_010110895.2 Picea sitchensis | reverse complement strand
GAAATCAAATATTCAAATTGCTAGCATTAAGTCCCTTGCATTTATGAATTTGTACTTTTTTCATTACTTTTTTTTGTTTACTTTTTAACTTTTACATAAAACAATTAATAATTTATTGTGGTGGCTTATCAATTGCCACGAAGCATTAAAAAAACCTAACAAACCATTTAACATTTACACGTTTCAAGTTTAGTATGCACATAAAGTTTGGGTACGTGGTCTCTTGTACTTACCAGGAAGAATCATTTTAATCAATAATAATCATTTTAATAACCATTTTAATTTATCACAATTCAATTCATATGGTGTTCTACTTGCACAACTGTACCGCTGTAGTTTCTCTTGCAAAACTATACCAACACATACGGACACTCGACGACCAAGAGGGAAATTTGTATGGTTATTCTTGAGAAGACAGTGATTAGGATAGAGGATGACATTCATCAGGACAACAAAATGACATTGTTTCTTGTAAAACTACAACTAAATGCACATAAACTTCCTTTCTCACTTTTTCCAATGTATTCTGTAATGTATTTTTGTCATAGTCACTATCACGGTTTTATAGTTTTAGTATTTTTCTTACAGTTTTATGGATACTTTTATGGATATACAAATGTTAGGTTAACTATTACAAATTTTTCCTCGTTACACCTTATCAAGTTTACCCATAATGTGCATTTGACTTTTGAGAGAGGAAGTATTTTACTGTACATTGGTCTTATTCATGAATTTGACAGAAGAAATATTTCATTGTAATTTGGTAAATAAATTATGCTTATGACAAACGAAAAAAAAAATGTTTAGTTTTCCTATTTTAAAATATCTTCTTTGTATACAGACAATCCAAGAAATTCCTTGGGAATCTCAAAATCGTTCAGAAAATCAGAATTGTCGATCAATCATCTTGTAAGATTTTATATACATTTTTAATATAGAAATTTCTTAACTATCAATAAATATTTGGTTCCTTTGACATTTTTCGTAGTTTTCAGTTTCACTGCCTTGAATTCATCTTCATTAGTGTTGGGTTTTAAAGTTAGGTAATAACGAATAAGAGACGTAGTGAATAGAAGTTGAGGATGGGTGCGAGAACATTGTGAATGAAGAAGAGTTATTACATCTACACACAAAACCACAACGGTCTATATTTATTTTAATCCACTTTTCTCCATTTCTACTTTCCAAATTTTAATCTGGTGTTCTCCATCTCTACTTTCTATATAAGATTATTTTTTATGTATTTTATATCAAATAGTTTTACCAAGAAGAATCGGGCTAAATGCAGATGAGAAAATGTAAATGATATATAAATCAACCATTGTTTTTTATCCATTTAAGGGTGAGTGCAAGCTAATGATGGTCTCTCATGATGCGTTAGTGTTAATACAAACCTAGAAAAATGACAATCTATTAACTTGGAGGAATTACTCAAGGTACTTTTACAATGAATTCGAATATGGTGTAGGAAGATGAAACATAGGAAATTGAATTATCTTTCTGAATATACAACTTTTATTCATATAAATTGTGAATAACTATGTTAAATTTGATTTTTTCTAACAATAGTATCCTATTTTTCCAACAACATATAAGGTATATGTTTTTGTTCATGTAGGTGTTGAGTGCCTTAATGATATAATTTCATTCCAAAAACTTGTATACTTGTAGAGAACCCATTGTTCTTATGTAGTATATTTTTTGGAAATTTATTATATTAATTTTATATATTTTTTTAAATTATCAAAGTCAACATAACCATGGAATTACACCATCTTTTGTTCATGCAGGCTAAGAGGGTCTTAAAATGATCAAAACAATTTATTTATTTTCAGATCGTAGATATTGATCTCCTCTAGTGCCACATATAACTCATTCAAGAAATGGTTAAGCTCACAAAAGGTTATAGAAGAAATAAGAGAGGTATGAATTATAGGATTTTGATATATGTCAAGACAAAAATAGCTTAAAAATAGTAAACATTATTAATCTAAAAAAAATGTATATTTGGAATCTGCATAACCAACTCTCTCTATGTCTGTAGTTTCGTCAATAATTGAATTGTGTAGACTATAAAAAAATAACATCAATAACAGAGATATGGAGAGGAATTCATAAAAATGGAGGTTTTTATGTATTTACATACCAAACCACTAGGTTTGTCATCCTGAACCTAAATCCAAAGAAACCAACTCAACAAACATGTATGCTAGAGTTGTCACTCCCACCTGAAAAAATTTCAAATTCAAATAATGTGCGCACACTTTAGGAATGCGTATGTGTTATTAAAGCATGCACGTGTTCCTAAAGCACACACACATTATTACCAACAAGAACATGTGCACATTCATGTTAACACAAATAAATTATCTCTCTCTCTACTCCCCTCTACCCCCCCCCAATCTCTCCCTCCCTCCCTCCCTATATCTTCCTCTCTTTCTCTCTGACCTCACTCTCCCTATCCCTGGCTCACTATCCCCCACCCTCTCTCCATCTCCCTCTCTCTCCTTGTGTCCTCTTCCTCCCTCTCTCCCCCCATTGTTCCCCCTGGTCTCTCTCTACCCCACTGGCTCTCTTGGTCTCTCTCACATTCCCTCCTCTCCCACTCTCTAGTTATCTCTCTCTCCCTCCTCACTCCTCCCCTCCCTCTCTCTCTCCCTCTCCTCTCCCTCTCTTTGTCCCCTCCTCCCTCTCTCCTTCTTCCCCATCTCTCCCCCACACTCTCTCTTTCTCTCTGCTTCTCTTGCCTCCCTCTATCTCTCCTTCCTTTCTTTCTCCCACCCTTTCTCTCTCTCTCTCTCATATGTCTTTTGTGTCCGTCCCTCCCCTCTCTCTCGATCTTATCTCCATCTCTCTCTCTCTCTCTCTCTCTCTCTCTCTCTCTCTCTCTTGGATCACCCTCTCTCCCCATCATATGTCCTCTCCCTCTCTCTCTCCTCGTCCGCTCCTTTCTGTCTCCCCTCCTCAGCACATCTCCCCATGCCCTCTCTACCTCTCCCTCTTTCCTCGTCTCCCCATGCGTCACCCCTCCCTCTGTTTCTCTCTCTCTCTCTCTCTCCCTCACCCCCCGTTACCACTCTCTCCTCCTTTTTTTCCTTCCTCCCATTGTGTATCTCTCTCTCTCTCTCTCTATCCTACAGGTCTCTCTCCACCCCTCCTTCTCGATTTGTCATCTCTATATATCACTCTCTCTACCTTGTCTCTCTCCCAAAGATGTCTCTCTCTCTCCTGTCTGACTCCTCTCCCCATGTCTCCTTCTCCCTCTCTCTCCTGTATTTCCACTCTCTACCTCTCTCTCTTTCTTCCACTCTTAAAAACTCCTTTCTTTCCATCTTCCCCTCTCCTCTCTCTCTCTCCCACTCCGTCTGTTTTCTCCCTTGTCCTCTCTCTTTCCCTCTGCTCCCTCATCTCTCTAGTCTCTCTCCCCATATCTCTACCATCTCTCTCTCATGTTTCCTCCTATCTGTGGGTGCCTCCTCCTCCTCCTTTCTCTCTCCATCCATCTCTCTCCACTTTAGATAAACATCTCTCTCTCTCTCCTCTCACTCTCTGCCTCCTGTCCCACTCTCTCAAGTCCCCCTTCTCTCTTCCTCTTTCTTTCTCTCTCTTCGCTATATCCCTCTCTCTCTCCTCTCTCCCCCTCTCTCTCCCTCCCCTCTTCCCTGTCTCTCCTGTTCCTCTTTCTCTCTCCCCTCCCTCACCATCTCTCCCTATGTCTCTCTCTCTCTCTCTCTCTCTCTCTCTCTCTCTCCCTCTCTCTGCTTGCCTCCATGTATCCTTATCTCTCTCTGTCCTCTCCCTATCCACCCCCCATCTCCCCTCCTCCCTCCCCCTCTTGAGATGACATGGGGGAGGTGGAATATGGATGGGGGTGAAGGAAGGAGGTGGATGAGGAGGGGATGGGAGGAATATATTGAGGAGGACCTATGGAGGGAAGGGAAGGATGGGGTATGGGGAGGAGATAAAGAAGGGAGAGAGTGGTGGTATATATATATATATATATATATATATAGAGGAGAGGAGAGAGGAAAGGAGGAGATATTAAACAAAAGGAGGTTATTGTAGAGGGGAGATATAGATAATGAGAGAGAGAGAGAAGGAGAGAGAGGAGAGGAGAGAGGGGTGGGGCAGGGGTAAATGTGGGGAGGGAGGGAGGAAGGGAGGAGTGTGTGTGTGTGTGTGTGTGTGTGTGTGTGAGAGAGAGAAGAGAGAGAGGATACATGAATTTAGAGGCAGGTGAGAGGGAAAAGGGTATTAAGAAGAGGGGGAGGAGGCAGAAGGAGGGAAGGTGTAAAGATAGGGAGAGTGTGTGTGAGAGAGAAAAACATGGAGAGAGAAAGAGAAAGACAGAAAAAAAAAAAAAAAAAAAAAAAAGGAGGAAGGAGAGGAGAAAAGAGAGAGAAGGGAATGTTGAGAAGGTGACAAAGGAAAAAAGAGGAACAAAGGGTAAAGGAGAAAAGAGAGGAAGGTATATACAAAGTGAGGGAGATAGGAGTAGATCTTGAGGGGGATAAGAAAGAGGAAGAGAATAACAAAGGGAGAGAGAGGAAAAAATGAAGAGGGGAAAGGAGGGATAGATTGATCAAACAAGAGGAGAGAGAGGGAGAGAGAGAGAGAGAGGTGGGAGAGATGGAAAAAGAGGGAGAGGGAAGGAGGGAGAAAGAGAGAGGAGAGGGGAGAAGGGGAGTAGAGGAGAGAGAGAGAAGTGGGAGGGATTGAGGGGAGAGAGAGAGAGAAGAGAGAGAGAAAGGGAGAGTGGCACAATAGGGTAGAGGGGAAAGGAGACAAGAAGTGTGAGGAGAAGAGAGTGACTGAAGGGGAGAGGAACAATGAGAGAGAGAGAGAGAGAGAGAGAGATATTTCATGTTAACGAGGAGCATAGCGATGCGTGCATGTTATTTTATTTCATTTTAGGGCGTGTGCAGCATTGTACACATGTTTCTTAGTAACACATGCACATTCTTGAGAACATCCACACGTTATTAGGAACATTTCTATGTGGCTTGTTGAGTGGAGCTTCGGGGTTTGTCGATCCTGTCACGTGGGAACAAGTACACATTCCTTCTCACCTAGTTGCCACTTTATCGTCCACCAACTTTGTACACTCACCTATAAACATATGGTACATGTAGTTTACCTGATTTCAATAGAAAGTTCTTCCTTGACATACATTTTGTACTGTACATCATATTGATGTTTTAAAAGATCATAGTGCATTATATCAAATTTTCTTAAATATAATTAAAATTTATAAAAAGTGAAATAGAAATTTGTAAACAATCAGAGCAATTAAAATATAATTTATATTATGAAAACGTAAAGAATAATACATATAAATTTCTTAGGAGTATGTGGAATTGATAATTTTGTTGGCTCCTAAGTTTGTGACAATCAGTAGTTGTTGCCTAATGTTATAATAAAATAAATTCAATGTGAAATGTTTTAGTTACCACTTAGTTATGATGAGTTTTATATATCTCTACAAAATCTTGTTGTTTGCCTAATATTGTAATAAAATAAGTGTTGGAAATGTTTTAGTTACCACTTAGTTACGATGAATTTTATATAACTCTACAAAATATTGTTGGGATCATTGGAATAATAGGTTTTTGTATGAAATTGTTCTAAATAAATTTGAGAAACCTCTTAAAAACACTTTCCAAAATAGATAAGATTGACTTTTTAAAAACACTTTCCTAAATACATAAAATTAGCCTTTTGTTAATGTACAAAATTTTATTATAAAAGACCATTACTTCATTATTTCACATAGATATTATATAAATATTAATTAATAACAAAGGTAACTCTCTGTTATAAGTTATCACGTAGTCTAAGAAAGAACAATATTAATCTGAATTTAATGGTTTAGATGAACTTTTATCAACCACTTTTTATTAAAATATATTTATTTACTAATTTGTATGATATTAAAAATTCTTGTTAACTTTGCTACTATGTTTTGTAATCACATGTCCTCTGTTATGTCTTCAAATGATTATTTAAAAATAAATCCTTCTAGGCTGCTTGATTATAGTTTCATTACCAATTTCAACTCTTCCTGAGATACACACCTTACCTCCCCAGAAATTCCCATGCAATATTTTCAATGGCTTTCATTTAATCAACTCCATCTCTCAAACTGTATCTATATAATGGCTTAGGGCGACTACGACAAAAACAAAATACAAAAATACCTCCGGATCTACAAATTGACTTTTTGTGTGTTGTCCATCATCATTTTTGTGTACTCAACATCTAGGTTGTTACAAATTTTTTACAAATTTAGTAAGATTCATCTTCTATAAATTATATATCTACTTGGAAAACGATCCTATGTATTTGGGTTTTATAGAGATAAAACCATATATGAGATATATCTGTTCAGAGTGGAATCCACCCATTAAAATAAAAATAAAAGCAATTTGAAAACTTAACATGGAACAGGCTAGAACAAGCATGTTCACTCCCAGAGCATATATCTAATAAACCCTAAAACAGAGACAAACCCTAAAAATATATCTGTGAACCACAAAAACAAACCAAGGCCAGTGTGGCATATATCTATTGAACCTAAATATTAAAACCTGGTCACGGATGCTATAGTTGGAGTCTAAGCGAGAATAGTGAAACTAACTTTGAGGTTTGCCATCAATGGAATGAGGTGTTGGCATGTTTATAGGAAAGAGTGTGTTTGTCATTAATGGAAATAACAATAGTGAAACTGAACCTTGTGTAGAATCTGTTGCAAAGAGTGCAGAGATCCATAATTTGACTAAGTGTCAAGTGACTCCTTAAGAAGTCAAGAAACAAAACCACAGAAACTCAGAAAGAGATATGCTTTCCAGAGATACAGACGAGGTCCAAAGAGGCGGACTTGTAGGAGGAGAAAAGAGTCGAGAACACTTGAACGCGAAAACCTTCCATCCCAGGTCTGGGGAGAGAGGCAGTGGCGTGGGATCACAACAGGGGGAAGGACCAACAACCATCGATCAAAGGCTCGGAGTTACGCGAGCCTTAAGGCTTTGCACGCTGGGAGTGAAGTTTCAAAGTTCCGAAGTCACGAAGTGGTTTGGGATCATCCATCATCGAGGAGGACCAGGTGGCATTAAGATCCCTTCGAGTTTGTGGATCAAGAGGTGAAATAGCAAAGCAATTTGGAACCGTTCCAACACTAGGAGGAGAATATAGCTCATTGATGCGTCCGGAGATACGTGTTGGCAGATCTTGAGCTCCCTGAAATCGCCGAGAGTTTAGGTTTGAGATTTGAAATCCCTGGCCGGGAGTAGAAGGCGGGTAATTTAGCCGTTAGATCTAAGTCTGGTCGTGAACTCAGGAGAAATCATTCTTCGAGAGTTTTTAGTTGAGATCTGAAACTCGAGAGGCTGAAGCTCGGTAAATCTCAGATCATCAGAATATATCTGGGTGTTGAATCGTTCAGTAAATCTCAAAGCGTCGGGATGCGTGCGAGATGGATCTGGGTCATCGATCGAGGAGTGGCATAAATAATGTGGATTTGAGATTGAGGCACGATGGCCTCAACCATCAAGTCAAGGGACACATGTTGTTGAATCGCATGGACTCGGGGTGGCAGCCTCTGGGAGAAGCGGGTGTGGGGTTGAATCTCCACGAAGGCGAAGATGCAGTGATAGGGACCTTTAACTGATTTAGGGAAGGAACCGCGATGGCGAGGTCTGTGGACTACAGCTAAAGTGCAGGAGGCAGCAGAGATTGAGGTGAAGTCGTAGGAAGCACGGAGTAGCGAGAAGTGGAGTCGTCATTGATGAAGGGACACGGGACCATTGATGATCTGGTTGAGGTAAAATACCCAGTAAGGTAAGAATTAGATGCGATTGAGGAAGGCCGGGTTATTACATACTGATCCATTATTTCCCGAAGATTGACATTAATAGGGCAGGTGCAGGAGTCCGGTACGGACTCCACTGAAGGAGATCCCTAATCATTAGATTGAGGAGGCCGGTGTCTAATACAGATCTACGCCGGAATTGTTGCCAATGGAAGCGATATTTTAGCGTTGAAACTCCCGAAGATCGGAAAGATCAAATCGCGTGAATTTCATTTGGAAGGGAAGCTTCACCGTGTCGACGGATCATGAAGATGCAGGATTGCATAGAAGGAGGAAAATAAGACGGATGGAGTCATTGATGGTGGCATATAAAGGTTGATCCATGGTCGCTATACTCAATTCTTGGGGAGCCAAAACGTACTTGGATGTTAATTTTTCTTGAGCAGACCACAATCAAAAGACCAGTATAAGCCAAAGGCATACTTGGATCTTTGTAGTGATGAATTAAGGTGAAAAAGTTTGCCCTCAAACCGCCTTTAGCCCACACCTATGATAGCATGATCACATGAAGTTATCACCCAAAGGTCATATGAAAAGAAGGATGCTTGTGAGATCATGGCTTCTGTGAATATGCATGGTCACCACCGGTGGTCATGTAAAGGAAGGGGATTATGATTGATTTACCTACAACGAATAAAGCATTGTAACTACTAAGGTGAAGAAAAGTCCTAGGGATAATGGGCGATGATGAATAGGCAGTGAAACATACAAAGGCTTATAGAAGAGGATATATAGATTTGAGATGCAGCACATAGCTGTTGTGATGAAGAGTTGCCGGGATGATCATGGGGACTAATGATAAATACGTCTGAGAATGTTCTTTTAGGGAGGCGATGCATGGCGTAGAAAGGTGGTAGTGCTTGGTAGAAAGGGGCGAGAGAAATGGCCGAGAATCAGTGTATACAGGCAATGCAAAAACGAAGGTGGTACCCACCGAGGAGGAAAAAAGGCCTGCATGGCGGAAAAGATCTTTTGAGAAATTAGACATAGCATAGATGTTGAAGAAGGCAGAGAAGACATAGAGTTGTAAAAGAACATATCAGAGACGGAGCAAGTAAGTAAAAGTTTGTAACATACCATATCAGCGACAGAGCAAGTAAGTAAAAGTTTTGCAAGATTCAATCAGGGTGGTAGGGTGGTGCTAGGGAGGATTGTAGTCCTCTAAATTCTAGTTGTGGTAGAAGATATTTTGGGAGTTGGTGCTTCCATCTAGTTGGTGCTAGAGAAACCTAAGAGTTGGTGCTTCCATCTAGTTGGTGCTAGATAAACCTGGGAGTTGGTGCTTCCATCTAGTTGGTACTCTTTGCAAGTTGCATCTTGCTATCAGAGGTTGTAGCCTCATATTTGAGTTGGTGCTCAAAGAATGTGATGTACATGAAAGTTGGAGCTTGATTGACATCCTAAGAAGAAGAGGTTTTCTCCCTTTATGGGTTTCCTCATGAAAATCAGTGTCTCTGTGTATTCTGTGTTATTTATCAAATATTGTATATATGTGCATGTTAAGTTATCAGCAACACATTAAATAATAATCTAGAAAGAAAAATAAAAAGAACAGGAAAATTTTCAAGCTTATATACATAACTAATTCAACCCCCCCTTTCAGTTATATTTCCAAAAAAATATGGGTTCCATCCACTCATATTCCACCTCGAACTCAGTTTCCACCATGCAAATTCCAGCTAGATAGACATGTGGCACTCATACCATATCACGAACCCTCCTATGAAAGGACCCAAATCACCGTCTGACCGTGTCATCACAAAAATTGCTACTTAAATGAAATATGGGTCCCATCTACTCATATGCCACCTCGAACTTGATTTCCACTGTGGACCTACCACCTAGATAGACACGAGGAACTCATACTGTATCACAAACCCTCCTCTCAAAGTCTCCAAACCACCACTTCATCATCAGGCTAAGGTTCTCCACTCAATCATTGACACCTATTTATTGTGAATTGGATAGGATTACGTCCTTGACAAGTGTCCTCTTCTACTCGCAGGCTTACCACCATAATCAACAGTTAAGGTTTGATCCTCCTCACCAACCTACGGTCAAGATCACCCCTCAGAATACCTCCCGTATGAGTCCATCCTCTCTAGATCCAACGACAGAGGTCATTTTCCACTAAATCGATGACTTCGGTTCACTGTCGAAGTTCCTCCATCAGAGTTCTTTGGTCACCCAACTTTGATGACATCACTGTGATCAACGATCCAGATCGCTCGATGCCAAGGTCCGATCAACAGTCAATATCTCTTCACACATCTCATATCATAAGGCTAAGAAATTGACACTTGTCCTAATGATTAATACCGACAGGGGCTACACTCACACTTTTATGCAATTGCAAGAAGTCCCATGTCCTCCTCTCGACACGTTGGTGCCCTGTGTCATCATGGTGTCATTTCTCCTCCTATCCTTACTTATACAGTTCCCAGGATTTTCAACGGTTGAGATTATTTTCCAACTACCCATCGATTTATGATCCTCATTGTCTATCGTAGTTCCCTCATCAGAGTTCATCTCCGCAACTCACTCCGACCAACACCTCCGAAGAATGGCTAGGATCTATTCACCTCACCAAATCGATGGTCGAGACTTAATCTTTCATTACACTAATCAACGACCCATAATTCCATTTAGGGTCTCCTTACGACCTCGCCTTGGGTACCAAACACCTAGACCTTCACTGCCACAATGTACCTGCTACCTAGCACAACACGTGGCACACACGTCACTAAGGAACCCTGCCTCAAAATTCCAAAACTCAATGACATGTGGCACAATATTGGCTTGACATGTGGTACCACCCATGTCATGACACGTGGACTAGCATGGGAATACACGTCATCACAGAGCTTCATGATCAACTTTCCAAGTGTTGACACTTGTCCCAAGCACATTGGTTGGGTGATGACATCCTTGACAATATGACGTTACCTTTTTTCATGGCCTTGTGCAGGAAAAATCCGTAGATCTACGATTGACAACACTCTCAGTAGGAATCTGATCGATGACCATGATTGTTCTACAAAGTCTTCCCATCAGAGTTCCTTAGCCAATGTTATTCCTATGACTCCTCAGCGATCAACAATCCATATTTCTTGATGCCCATCTCAATGGATCCGATGGTCTAAAATGCTCCTCAGAACCTTTCCATCAGAGTGGTTCTATTTCAGTTTTTCAGAGCTAATCTGATTACAGACTCTGATGACACCACAACAATCAACAATCACTATTTATTGGATCCACTCTCCAATGGATCTGACTGTCAACAACAACCTTGCTCCCCAGAAAGCCCTCAAATGTGAGGAGTCCTGATCAATAACTAGGATCTCCCATATCTTCCTCCGATGGATCTAATGGTCGATATTGGCCTTGATCCTGAATAATCCCTCGAGCTTGAGGAACTCCAATCAACAACTATGATTTCTTGGAGCTTAACACATGGGTTCATGCATGTTAATAGTCTAAATATGAACTTAGACATTTTCGAGGGTTTCTTCAAGGGTTTCCCTTAACTAAGGGTTTTCATGAGTAGGTCATCATCATTATCGTATTTCTATCATGTTTGGGGCATTCTAATGGTCCTTTTGTCCCTCCAAACAAATCTTGTTTTCTCCTCAAGACTCTACAACCACTCATGCATGCTCACTAGTAACTCCATTAGAAAACCTTGTATATCCCATTACAGAGAAGAAGGCCCTTAAACTTATACAACCCCCACCTAATTAGGGAGGCCTCATTCTTTCTAAGCAGGTCAATATTTTAATTAAACAAATCATGTAAGTCCACATGTATGGGTTCCCCCCCCGATACTATAGGGAGGTCATGTATGGCATGGTTAGTTTCACCAGTGGAACCAATTGTTGGCTCAAAATTTAGACTAAGATCCACTTAGACACTAAAATGAAAAAAAATCATTTACTAAGGAATGTCCAACATACAAAGGACAATAGGTCAAAATCCATAAAGAACAAATAATATATTAAAAAAATGAACAAGATATGAATGATGATATGGTATAGAATGTCATGTGATGCTATACTTTTAGCATTGACTAGTCAAAATGATGGATAAGTCGTGTCATTTAGTTAGGATATGTCAGTTCATTTATTGTATTATTTCGTTATTTATTATTATTATTATTTGATGTTTATTTATATATTTATGTTTATTACATTGCCTATCCATTCAAGTATGCTTTGTTCTCAAAGCATTTATGGAAAATATTTATGTCTTTGTTTTGGCTTGTAATGCCTTCTTAAGATTCTTTGTTCTTGAAATTATGACGTTTGAAGATACGAGATTATACGAGTTACAAAACATTGAGGAAAGTTGTTTGAATGTGAAAAGGTCAAACCATTGTAATTCAATTTTTTGTAGAACTATGTGGTGACAACTTATGTGATTTGGGAAATGATAAGATTCCACACTTAAATTTCTCTTCAACATAATAAAATCTTCACTTAGTTTCTCATACTAATTCTATATTTGGTTAGTTAGTTGAGCAATAAGATGATTTTTATAATTAGGATGGTGATAAGGCATCCGTGTATCTTGTTATTAGATGATTAATCTTTATTGGATGCTTTTTGTGAATTATTGGTTGATAATAATTTCATTGGAATTGTATTAGTGACCTTCTCCAAAGTTTGAACTTTTACATCTAATGACTTCTTTATTTCAACTGGGTCAATCATTGTTTTTTTATCAATTACTAATTCTAACAAAGTTACCAACTTCAAGAGAACTCTCCAAAGTTCTCATTTTTTTAAGGTCATATTTATAGTCGTTTTTAGCCTTCTTTCAAAAAAACAACACTACTGGTAGCACCCCACCCCCCAACCTTTTTTTTTGTGGGTGGGGAGTGGTTAAAATTGTGAATTGTTTCAATTCACAGCCTTGATGACTAATACTATTGTGGAAAATAGACCGTTGGACTAAAAAATGATGCTTCTAATAGCACCAATTTTATTTCTTGAGTTAAAATTGAGACATAATTGAAATTGTGGCTTGACTACTAATACCATCACAAAAAAAAGAGTTAAAATAAACTCCTAAATCGAAAATTTGAAAATTTGTTTATTAATTATTATTATTTTTAATTGTATTAAAAAAGGAAAATGAAACCTATGTAAACAAGTAAAAAAAATAAAAATAAATAATATATTTAAAAAAAAAATTGCATAGCGCTATTTTTCTTTAAAATTTTAAAGTAAGAATAATAAACAACATAAATCTTTAAAAAACACAAATTTAAAGAAGTTAAAAAAACAACATAAAATGTTAAAATAAAAAATAAAAATAAAAACCTCAAAAAACTAAATTTTATTTTATTTTTGTTAAAAAAAAAACACCCCGCTTAAATATTAAAAAATACAATAAAATTGAAAGACAAAAAAAATACAATAAAATTAAAAAATAAAAAGAAAAGCAAATTTAATAATGGCAACTAAATAAAAAAACAAATGAATTAAAAAAAAAAAAACTTAAAAAACAAGAATTAAAACAAAACAATTTAATAAAAATATGAAAAAAAAAACACCAAAAATTAGACCCAGGCGGCTGCGGAGTGTGGGAGGAGGGAGGGTAGAGTGAGCGATGGGAGGGAGACGGAGGGGTATGAGGCACGGAGGAGCATGGGAGGGGGAGGATTGGGTTGGCGAACGGCGATTTTTAGTGTTTTCTTTCAAATTTTTATTAAATTTGTTTTATATTTTATTTTATTTTTATTTCCTTTAAAAAAATGTCTAATTGTTTTTCGATTTTATTTTTTTTTAATTTTGATTTTTAGATTTGTTTTTTATTCTATATTTTTTAATTTTTGTTTTTGAGTTGGTATTTTATCTGGTTTATTTTAACCAAAAAATTAAAATTTAGTTTCTGAAGAGGTTTTTTTTTTCCAAAATTTTAAATTTTTTTAT
>SNQJ01S0213021.1:5307-15690 GCA_010110895.2 Picea sitchensis | reverse complement strand
GGCCGCTGCGCGTAACCAGGGGGCTGCCCCTCCCTGGGACCCCCCTAGGAAAGTGCCCAATGCACACGACACAAACATAGCACTACTACGAGGGATCGTCAGATGTTGTTGTCATATCTGGCGCGCCCACACACACACATGCAAAGAATATAACACATACCCAACAAAGAAGTGTCAGGGATATTTCCTGCAAGTTTTTCCTTGGAAAAGTAACAAGTATAATTTATATTATAAATTTTTTTGACTAAACCATATGAATTTGTAATATAAAAATATTAAGGGTGGCCATAGCCAAATATTCAAAATGTAGAACTACATATCCATCTTCCCACAAGGTCTACCTTCCCTATTCCAACCTCTATAGGTTTGGTAGGTATACTAACTTACATATTTCTTAAGAAAACAAAACATGACAAAACTTATTAAAGATTGAAAAGAAAATTACTAATTTTCATGCTCATCGTGAGTTTCTACTTGCATGTCTTCCAATAGCTCAATTCCAACATCATTTGAGTGCTTCTCTTTCTCAATGAAAATAACTTATGCCATCCACTAGTTCCATATTTTGAGAGTGCAATGTGTCCCTATGTTCCTCCAAGGTCAAAGAGAGGCCATAGAGGGAGGGTTCCTCAAATGAGATTGATTTGGTAGAAGGGGGGATGAAACTACTTCTAAAGATAGGTCAAGAAGGGCCACAATTGTTCCAACTAAGAACTGCAAAGATATCAACTTCC
Organism: Picea sitchensis; assembly: GCA_010110895.2. NCBI lineage: Eukaryota > Viridiplantae > Streptophyta > Pinopsida > Pinales > Pinaceae > Picea > Picea sitchensis. The sequence continues at coordinate 14,956 of SNQJ01S0213021.1, read as the reverse complement.
CATTGAGATCCAAGTGCTTCCTACAATGAATTCTCATGAATGTATCAACCTCTTTTTTCCATTCACATATTTCCAATATGTACTTTTCTTTTTCAATTGCACAAGAATCTCTCATGCATTTTTTCTTATGGATGTGCCTCTCAAAATCATCTTTCCATTTATTCTAGAGAATGGTAAAATTAATTGTACTACATTACATTGTTGTTGTATTCTTTTCACATGGCTTCGCTTCTATCTTCATCTCATTGAGTTCATGCAAGACACAATGTATTCTCCTACAATGACAATGTGAAATTTTAGCCACCTATTGATCACTTTTTCTTGTAGGAAAAGGATCAACCCTAAGGTAGATTCCTTGGGAGAAATCAAGAACATCATCCTTCAGTTTCAGAGAGGTGACCATACTCCCCTTTCTCAAGTAATATAATTTTTTTGTAACTCTAATGAATAGAACAGGTGAATGTTATGAAGTGAGATCCCACACAATCTTTGACTTCCCAGAAAATATAGAGATGTTTAAAACAACATGGATTTTCTTAAGCACTATGTTTCATGAGAAGGGACTAGGCAGTTCCAATCATTGATAAAATGTAAGTAACAAAATGTAAAGAGATGTAGCAAGATTTTAAAGATAAACAAATTTGCTTAAACATAGATTTTTTGCTCCCTTTCATATGATATAAGCACAAGATATAACCATGACTTTACAAGATAAAAGCAAAAGAAAAATGTTGCTATCATCAACGAACTTTAAATCATTGTTTTGTTGCAAATCAACTAATATTTAAAAGAGCCATTTGCTCAAGTTTCCACTGGTATCAACCAAGAAAGAAAGAAAAAAATGGCACTTGAATAGTTCTATGTGGAGTTGAATTCAAACAATAAGTTCTCAAATGTGAAATGTTTAAGATAGTCATGAATAACATGGCTAAAAAATCCTCAACAAATATCCTATGAATAATACTTAAACAAGAAATTGAATATGTTTTCTCTCTGGAATGGGGCTCTTGTGAACCTAGAATAGTAGGGAAATCTTGGAGACAAAAAAGGAGGAAAGTCGGATAGTCCTTGGTTTTCACTATGTAATCACATATGCAAATTCAAGCTAAAACTTAATTAGAAGACATGGGGGAAGGGAAAGTCACATATGGATCTTACTTAAAAGATTGTGAGGAGACAAAATTGTTGGGAGATGAACCCACTCCTTGAAGTAACTTTGGATTAAATAAACATGTCTTCATTTCTTGAGTGCTTAAGGAACCTTCACTGACATAACTACCTCAAATTAGGTAACCCTAGCAATGTTTTCCACTGCCTTGTTTACACACAACTCAATGTATTCATGTAGGGGACCCATAGTGATTTCCTCTTTTATACGTAGTTAAAACATCTCAATATTAATATCATTTAACTCACCATGTTTCCCCTGAATAGTGGAATTATGTTCTATGTTGTCTACATTAAAGTCTATAAGTCATTTTTTAATCTCAACCTCAAGAAAGCTTGTGGGATTATCAAATTCCAAACCCAAAACTATTGTTGTTGCACTCATCAAGTTTGCTTCATATTCCTCCTTAGTAGAATACTTGTTATCTTTCATGAGGGAAGGTCCCTCCAATCCTTTTACTGCATCAACTTCTTTGAAAAATATGTTTCTTCTTCTTTATTCCAATATATTACATGTTGAAATTAATTAATATATCAATTCTACTATCCCAACCACCTTGTATTTTCTTCAATATATTGTTTGATTGAAGATTCTCTTTTTGCCTCCTGTGATCATTCATACAATTTTTTTATTAATATCAATATCCTTTTGCAATTTAGTGTTGAATCCTGGAGGACTCCCTTAAAGAATGAATTCTTCCAACTAATATAGAGGCTTTATCAATTATCTCTCATAATTCAAACAATAAATCCCTTCGATCTATTCGATCTTCAATGTTGGAAGCAATAGTCTTTTTGAACCCACATAATAATTATTGAGCTACTTTAGCCCTGGAGGATCTCTCAAATGTTTCTTTTGGATTCTTTTAAGTTGTTGTAATAACAAGAGGTTGTGTGAACATAGGTTTAGGATTCAAAGTAGCTTCTAGTTCAACAACCCTCATTTTCAATCTAATATTTTCTTGTTGTTTCTCATCTACACACTATTTCAATATGTCTCAAGTTTCTTCATGCATTTTCAAATCTTCACTAAGTCCCAATCCTTTAGCACCCACCACAATGTTATAGTCTTTCATAATTCTTTTTCTTGTAACCCTGACCCTTCCTATCTAGATATTTTTGGTATCTTTATCATAGCTTACATAGTGTAAAGTAACAAAATATCTTCAAAAGTGGGTAATTCATGTTGCAATACTTCTTGTGCTATCAATTTATTTTCTTTAATATGCATGATTTCCCAAACGAAAATTTATTAGAATCACAAATTTTCATATCCATTGCATTATTTGCAAGAGCTTCAGATTGTTCACTCTTGTCTTCAAAAGAGGACCTCTTCCTTTTGGGGATAGGGGAAATAATATGTGGACCTCTTCCTTTTGGGGATAGGGGAAATAATATGTGGACCTCTTTTTTATACTTCACATAGGAGTGGTTCTCTTTGCTTCAACATCATAATCTCATTATCTCTAGCTTCTTCTACATGTTTCTCTTCTTCTAAGAAACAAGTAGTGTAACTAGTTGAGATCACATGGGTTTTAAAGGTCCCCTTGAGATCAAAAAGATTAAAAAATTGTGTTTATTATAAAATCAAATATATTGAAACCATGGACCATTTAAACCAAATGCATGGTGATTTTGACATTAAATACTATAAACTCAAAAGGGGTGGAGATGAATTGCTTATTTTTCTTCAAATAAACAAAAATTGACCATTTCTCGTATTTCCTACAAACTTCAATCAATAAGAATTGATCACACATTAATTTAAGGAGGAAATAAGGATTCCCTTCAAATCCACGAAGTCTAACACAAATATAATTTCCCTCATAGAAATACCAACCTTTTCCTCTGAGGAAATTTATGGCCTTCATGGTCAACTAGTATGGCTCTTTCCCTGTCAACATGTGCCTAAGCTTTCCAAAAACAAATCCTAGACTCTATAAAAATGAAACAAGGCCTTGTGTCACAACAAGGTTGGGTACCAACATTGAATTAGGTTAATTAATTCATAGTCAATATTTGATTTTGGCACCCATCTATTTCATATGTCGTGAAGAACCTTATGGTTCTAGTCACATTTGATGAAAATTGGTGGGCCACCTCATTCGAAATTATCTTTACCCAATAAAAATGATATTTATGTGCACAATATGATGCATAACATACTTGACATACCTAGGAACTTGTGTGGTTGTCTCTTATCCAATCACTTGGGAAAAGTGCTAAGCCACTTCTTGATATGTTTTAACCAATTCATTGACTTCAATCTAGTAGGACATGGAATTAGACGTCAATTGTCACGAAATATATTTCTTCAAAAGATAGATGCCACCTCCCTATGATTCCAAGAAAGCATCAACCCTAGGAAGCTTGAAAATATTTTTTTGTTGGGAAAGACAGAGCATCCTCCTAAATGTTAGGGGAGTAAGGCGTATTAGAGTTCTTCCCTTTTCCTTAATATTTACAAGCTTGTGCTTAGTGTCAAACTTCTTAGCACACCATTGTATCGATTCCCTAAATTTGAATGCTTCTACTATGCAACTAGTCTTGGCCAACCTTTAAGTCCATAGCTTATTCTTTCTTCATTCTTCTAGCAACCATGAGTAACACTTATATGCCATAGTCCAATGGAAATTATTTTCCTCACAAGTTAGAAAATTGAGGGTATTGCTTATTCTTTCTTCATTCTTCTAGCGACCATGAGTAACACTTATATGCCATAGTCCAATGAAAATTATTTTCCTCACAAGTTAGAAAATTGAGGGTATGCCCACAAAAAGGCTTAAACATCCTTCTACATGTCACATACCTTTCATCAAAAGTTTCTACTTGCCAAATATGGACCAAACCATACAATATTAAACTATTTATTTGTCCTTTCAAAGACGACACATCAATAGTTATCAAGATAATTTATTAAATCCTCTAGAAAATCATCATCATTATCTAACCACCATTGAATTCTAAGTAGAGGCAAAATGGGGGGGGCGTAGATGCAAAACATAGAAGAAATAATGAATGAAGTAGAAGCTCATGTGTCCACTTGCAAAAAATGAAGTAGAGGTGTAAGGTGGGGGTTAGAGAAAGGATAGAGGTGATCATAGGTCTCTACATTTGCATGTCAAAAATAATGCAAGATGTAGAGTGCATGAAAGAATGAGGAAAAAGATGAAGGGGCACCTCCACATCCATATAAGAAAATGATGCAGGGTGTTGGGATGTGGCATGTGGAGGAAGGTGCATATGGTAAAGAGCTATACATATGCATCAAAATTTAATGTGAGATGTAGAGTGGAGAATGATGGGATGACACCAAGGCTTCCACATTTACATGGGAAAACTCATGAAAATGCAGAACCACCTCCCTTGGTATAATTTTTCTCCATGAAGGATTTAGATACAAAATTTCAATATTTGATTATTATTAAGGAAATTCAAGAGGCGTCAAGATTAAGGTTTAGGCATGAAAAGGAAAGAAACAAGGGGATTACAAGGAAACATTATCAACACCGTCCTTCTTTCTAGATGTTTGGTAGAATGTACCACCAATAGAATGCCCAACTCTGTTTGGTGCTTATGCTTGGAAAATGGGCCACAATTTGAAGCAAAGGAAAATACCTTTGGCCATATGCCAATTTCAAGCAAACTAAAACCACACACGCATTGCTCATTGATCCAGGTGGATATCGGTGGCCACCCACCTTTTCTAAATGACTCAAAACAGTTTTTTGAAAATTTTGGTAATTTACTATTTTTAGCAGTTTTTAACTTCCGGGGTCATTTTGAGGGCCTAAATGAAGGTTTTTCTAGATCAATCTTCTCAATGATAGTCGAAGGCTATGATTGAGCTCCCAAAATGAATTTCCTCAATGATACCTCTCCAATGAGCTATTGTGCACCCCAAACAAAGATTGTATGCCAAAGTTATGCCCCCGAGAAGTTGATACACCAAACTACCCAAAATGGGGTCCACAAAACTGTTGGTTTTTCATCTTCCAGGGTTAGGGTTTTGGATTTTCTTTATGATAAAAAGGCCTTTGGAGTCTCATTGTAAAATCATCTTCTTGCGAATGCGAGTAGCGGACACATCTCTTCTCAGAAATAAGCTACCACCATTTTGGTGAGTCTTTCACTCTGTATCTTTATAGTAATACACATTTTTCTATCAATGAACAAAAATGTATAAAGACTGTAAAAATACACCATATAAGATGCTACAATTACCCTATAAAATGCTAAAAATACACCATATACGATGCTACAATACACCAATAATATCTTTATCAAAACAAATATTACCATATAAGATGATACAAACTGATTATGTCCAGGTTATGGACAACAAAGGAGTACGGAGAAATGCAATATGTAAGCATTTAATGTTTACATGCCTATAAAACCAGTATTATAGAGCATGACTCGCATTGAGATGAACTGACCGCATTTCAGGTAGATACCTGATATTCGACACCAATGGTTTTGTATTGACGAATGGTATCGAAACAAAAGGCCGTGAGCATTTAAGTCCACAAGAAAACCTTTAGGATTTCACACAACTGAAGTTGACAAAGATAACAKAAATGACTTTGGCCGAGGTTCGAGACAAGCCCATTAAGGGGGCGACTTTAGAAGTTTGAGGCAGGGATAGGTGACATGATTTAGAAAAAGAACACCACATAAAATCATTCATAATAGTAATATAAATATGTTGTTTAAAAAAATGGATATATTTTTTAGATTAATTTTGTCTATAATCTGGTTAAAAATTTAGAAGAATGGTTAAAATTATAAATCAGTTATTGAAATTGTATATTTTGTAATTTAGTTAAAAATTCAGAAAAATTATAAAAATTATAAATATCAATTATTGAGATTGTATATTTTACAATAATTTTTTTTATAAGGAGAAATCCATTTATACATTTGGAAAAAAAAAGTTCTTATAACTTTATTATTATAATAATAATAATAATATATTTTTAAAGTCTACGAAGGTATACATACCCTACCCCCTCTGGATTTGAACCTATGACCTCTTAAGAGGAAACACATGTTTTTAACCATTAGGCCCACATGTTATTAATATAAATATATGAATTCATATATATATATGAATGAATATATTTATATTAATAAAGTTATAAGAAAGTTTTTTTTTTTCAAATGCATAAATTGATTCAGCCCTATAAAAAACAATTATTGCACTCAAATTGTGCAATCTCAATAAGTGATATATATATATATATATATATGTGTGTGTGTGTGTGTGTGTGTGTGTGTGTGTTTAAATATGTATACTTTGTATTTTAAAACTATAACATCCATAAATGTGGGAAACCTATTTTCATTTTTTTTAGAGTATTTTGGCTAAAGCTCCTTGGAAACTCAAGGCTTCCCCACATTTGTGGATGACGTCCTTAGTAACTTGGTACCCATCCTTCCCTTCACATGCTAAAGACTTTGCCTTTCAAAACTAAAGACTTTGCCTTCTAAAGATTTACACTAAAACTTTTGCTATGACATGAAAAAATAACTTTTGCTAAAATCTTAAAGAAGGATTTAAAACCATGAAACATACAAAACTAACTAATAATTTCTTAGTGTTAAACTCAACCAACTATTCAAAATGAAACTAGATCCATTTTGGATCAAAATCCCAAAAAAACCAATTGAATGTCATTTCATCTCGTGGGAGACCATGCATACTAATGAGTCTATGCTTTTAAGTGAATGAATAATGAAAAGCATTAAGATTGATATATCCTCTATTCCTACATTGAAAATATACATACATGATTATGTCTATATTTTAGGTTTTCTTGTTTGGTTCTTGTTACTAGTTTATGATGTTTGTTTTAGATAATTGGTTAATCCTTATTTTATTTTATTTTAATTTTAGTTTGTTAAGATGGTTTATTCATGAAATTCATTCTCATTTACTTTTAATATTTGAATTTTTTTTATCATTTTCTTAGATTTGGTTACCATAGTTTTTGGTTTGATAGTTATAAACATGAAGGATAACTTCTTCCTTTGATATGGCTTAGACTATTGTTAAAATGGAACTCTAGTGGACACTTTGATGTTAAGAAACACTTTGTTCACAAAGTTAAATAACCACTAAACACTATCATTGTAAGAAAACTTATTTGACTTCAACATAAACAAAAACCCCGTTATTGCTTTCATTCATTGATGTTGCAATATCCATCTATATGCTCCAGACATAGATCATATTGGAGTCCATTAGCAATGGAAGAGCTTCCATCCAATGTGCATAGCATCAAGCAATGTAATGAATATATAGTAATCATTACTTTATTTGTTGCTTATTCCAAGTAGGGAAAAAAACATAAAGCCTTTTCCACTACACAATTCTTATTATTATCATAGAGGTGATAAGTTGTGGTCTTCCAAGCTATAAAATTACCATAAGTTTGATCTTTTAACTACAAAATTAAAGCGTTTATGATTGTGTCAATTGGGTCTAGCTCGAGTGGTTGGGAGGGATGATTGTTATCCTCTCCACCTAGGTTCAATTCCCACAAGTAACATGTTGATCTCTTAATGAGTATATTGTTCTAATGACTTCGAGTCTTGTTGTCAATTGACCTTGTACCTTAAATTCAAACTAATAAATTATAAATATCAGTTTCCCTTATCTTCTAAACCATGTTAACCCATAAACCTACAAATGATTAAGCTGACCAATTATAAACATCTTTATCATATCCAATAAACCATGATATCCCATAAACTTATAAACATCATTTTCCCTTATCTTCTAAACCATGATAACCCATAAACCTAAAAATGATTAAACTAACCAATTATAACCATAAACTTACAAATGGTTGATTTAACTAGATTAGTGAGCTAAACTCAATAGTGAAGCCAACGTGGCTTGATTACCATCTCCTACATCTTAAGAGAAGAAATATATGGTTATTAGTTCAAATAACAAAAACTCTAATATGTGTACACAAAAGATTAAGTCTATCAAGCAAAGAAAGAACATTTCCTTAAATGTCACACATACTTCTCCTCTTTTTTGAGGATGATGTTTAAGGTAAATCCTAAATTCTTCGGACACAAAGTTAGGTTACAATAAGGTTTAAAACCATTACAACAATATACTCATTATGAGCTCAACATGTCACTTATATTTACAAAAATATAATTTGGGTAGGGAGGATAACACTCCATCCCATATCCACTGAGACTAGACCTAAATGACAAATTAAAATTAAAATTATATTTATTTCCTCACAATTAATTGATGATAACAACGAAGTAAGAATAAATTTTTAAGTTGTGTTTATTATATTACTTATGCATTGTTACACTTTTATATTGTGAGAGGTGATAATGAATTACCTTCAATTTATCATTGTTCAAATATACCTTCACTTCCTTACCGCAACAAAAGATCCAAACTCCAATTTTATTGAAGAACCATAGAACAAGCTTATCGTTGATGAATCCTGATATTTTTCATCAATGACTATGATATTCCTTATTTCCCTTATGGGCATTCCTTTACAAAACATATTCATGATGCAATGAAATGCAATCCTCATTTTGTTTTTGAGTTTGAGCATTTAGACCCCATTCTTATCTTTATATCCTAACAACTCTCGTGTAATTAGACTTTTTTTTTTTAAGTTTATACATATAATTTTTATAGCTTCCATTAAAATAAATATATATATATATACTCAATAAACCAACTTCTAAGAATTAGTTTAGATTGAAATATTTTTCTACGGTATGTTTTTAATGGAAAAGTGATTAGTTACAAGTTCAAATCCATTTGAATCTCTTTAGCTTACTAATTGATATTATGACTAACTATTGAGCTACCCTCGATCCAAATATTCACTAAGTTAAATAAATCAAATAGTTAGTTCAAATTTATGAGACTTTAAACTTTAACAAGTCACACTCTATGATCTTTTACCTCTTCAGATAGTGTAAATAGAAATACTAGTGGGAAAGTTAAAGTGCATCGTGGAGAATGTGAGTTCCAAATTGGAGATAAAACCTCCACCCATTGACATTTCTCCATTGTTTATTGTTTTGCAAAAAAATTCATACTGTGTCCTTCATTAATAACCATGGAGCATCAAGGTTATGGTTTCCAAGTTCCTTGTGGGGGACTTATGCTTTATATGAATATTTCAGTTAGCTATGTAATTTATTAGCTTTATACTTTTTTTAGAACATCATATATATTAATATATTGAGAAATTTTATGTTGGAAAAAGAAATCTTAATCAAAGTGGATGCACACATTGGATTTTGAATTTGGGTGTCAAAAGGGTAAGCACCGAGTTATGTAGAAATGAACTAAATAAGAAGGGTTGACAATAAGACTTTAATGGCTGATATACACAAGGAGGGTAGGATAAGAGATACTTTTAAAAAGATAAATAATAATATATATAAATAGATTTTTAAAAAATAAAAATTAATATGGATA
>SNQJ01S0213020.1:3313-15987 GCA_010110895.2 Picea sitchensis | reverse complement strand
TGCAACTAGTTCTACGGCTGTAACTGCAACTGGTACTGCAAATGCAACTGGTTCTGAGATTGCAACTGCAACTGCAACTTAGGGTTTTCTAAGGGAACCCTAATTTTTCAAACTTCAAATTTTGAAATTATGATCCAGGGGATAGATGCACTGGGCTGAGGCAAGTTAGCTGGTGCAGTCGGAATTTCAAAAATCCAACTTTTACCCCCTCAAACTTGATCTGCAGATTTTTGGACTGGTGCTTCTGGTACTCTGGTTTTCTGGTACTTTGTGAAACTAGCGTTTCACTTTTCGGGAGATCTAGCCACTGAAAAGGTGTGCTCAAGGTTCCAAAATGATCCTTGGGGGAGGGCTCAACTTTCTAGGTGGTTTTGGAGCTAAAAAGCTTCACTTTTGAAAAACCCTAATTTGCAGGTACTACAACAATGACGTTTTTCTCTTGCAAAATATGCTTCCTTCAGGTTGGCTCTGATACCATGTTAATGTTTATGACATTATTATAGTTTTTTGCATTTCAATAGATAATAGCAACATAAGAACAAGATCACTGAGAAATACACATTCACAAGAGACACAACATTTATCCTGGGAAACCCTCTAGGGGAAGAAAACCCAACAAAACTTCCTTAATATAAATAGCCAATACAATGCCAAGAGATCTTATGCTAAAACATAAAGTTCTCTCCCAATATATGCGCCACTCTCTTTCTCCTTTGCCGGTAACAGATCATAACTTGTCTCTCAAACTGAGCAAGTGAGTTGTGATCAAATGAGGCACTAGCCTCCTTTATTTATACAAGTTTTGTCACGTGTGAAGTGTCTCTTCACTGGCAGGGCCGACTTCTCCATATGGGTGGGTAAACCCACCTTTATTATATTTCTGGGTCTTTTAATTAATTGTTGGGGCCGACTTCTTATTATGCCTATTACAATTGTTTGTTGACCAATCCGCAAAAGGGGATTTGGTCCTAATACAATAGCCGACATGATCAATCCACAATGGGGATTGATCCTATGAATAATATATTAATAATAATAAGAATACTCTTTGCAGTTACATTATTTTAACAGGACTAGGTGGGAGACCACCAGTACCCACCTAGAAGATGTGTAGGGCTTCCAACAACCCTGAAAGTGTATAACCCACAATTACAAAGAAGTACAAAAGAACGTGTTGAACTAAAAACTGTAAAGAGGATCCAATTGGAATAGGTGGGTGGCCACCAATATCCACCTGGATCAGTCCTTCCCACTTAGGAATCAATGGTCTCCATTACGTTGAGGTCCCCCATCAGGTGATGAAAATTTTGCTGAATTTATCCCTTGGTGAGCCATTTTCCTTGGTGTAGGAGATACCCTACCTTGAAAACCTGAAACAGTTGTATCCTCTACTGGTGAGTGCCCTTGACCTATGTGTCCACTATCTAATCAGTGGATTCCTGTTCCATGCAGTCATGGTTGAGCTTTGTTGGTGTCAACTGTTCTGTGATCTCCGAGGTGTCCAATAATGGTGGAAAATATGGCCGAAGGAGGTCCACATTGAACACCAGGTGCAAGCCAAGGAAAGGTGGAGTGTTGATCTTAAAAACATTGCTACCCATATCCTTGGTGATAATGTAAGTCCCATAAAGAAGTGGGCAGAGCTTCTGATGGGGCCTTGTAAGATGCTCCTTCTGCAAATGTAACTAGAATTTGTCTCCAACCTAAAACTGGTGCAGTACCCTATGTTGATAATGGCACTACTTGTACTTAGCATTGAATTTCTACAAAATCTCATGGACCTGTTGGTGGATGTGCTAAATCTAATCAATGAATCTGGTGGATTTTTTCATCTCAAACTGAACATGGGAGGAGTCTGTATATGTTGTGGCAAGAGGTAGTGCAATATAAATGGGACCCAAGGGATGGAATCCCAACCCCACTTGAAATGGGCTATGGATGATGGAGCTATGGAGAGCCTTGTTGTAACTGCACTGAACATACGGGAGACTCTCATCCCATGTACGCATATTCTTAGAGTTTTACATGCACAATATGTGCACAATCATCCAATTGACAACCTCTATTTGGCCATCTATTTGGGGGTGGAAAGAAGTGGATTTTGCAAGCTTAGTGCCAACAATGAATAGAGACTCGACCAAAATGTGGCAAGGAACCTGTTGTCCCAGTCAAAGATGATGGTATGTGGTATCCCAAAATGGACCCACTTGTTCAAAGAAGATCTTGGCAGTATATTCTGCTGTGATATTCTTCTTGCGGGCTGTGAGGATGGCCATCTTTGAAAACCGATCAACAACCAAAACACTACTACATATTGGAGGATTATTCCACGAAAATTTTCCACGCTTCAACTAGTTTCGTATTTTTTTAAACAGGGCGAGATTTTCATCGCTATTGCCATTAAAGGTCGTCACAATATCAACGAAAATATTATTTAAATCTAGTTAGGATTTACGTCACTATAGTGACGAACTTTTGTGGCAATAGCGACAAATTTTTTTCCTATCTCATTGGTCAGTGTTAATGGCTAGTTGACTATTTTATCTATATATATGTGACTTTAAGAGACTTTGTGACACAATTGCTATAGTTGCGACACTGTTCTTGGCTTTTGTTTGAGCTGTTTATTTTTTTCGTCACCCACCGGTTGAAAAAATCCAATTCTCGATCTACATAGCTCGGATTTTGAACTTGCAATGTTAGTATGTTATTTTTTATTGATGTACTCATTTAACTTGTAATTTTTTTTTCAAAAGTCCAAATTTCATTTAGCTTCTTTTTTCCTTGATAATATATTATAATATGTGTAGTACCATATTTCATGTCTTTGGTTTTTGGATCTAGTTAGTATATTCTATGGAAAAGGGTATGTGGATTTCATAATATTCTAGGTTTATGGAATCCACATACCCTTTTCCCTTCATTTTTAGCTATAATCTCTCTCTCTCTTTTCATTGATAAAGATATGGAATTGCTCTTGAAACTCAACCCTGATTGGTGAAATGATAGTAATTGATTGTCATTTTCTTCTCTCTTTTAATTTTTAAGACCTAAAAAACAAACACCAACAAATCTTGATTGAAGCTTTGATTCCACTTGTTACATCCCTAGTACCCAAAAGGGATCACACTTGCATAAATTGAAAATAATATAACAGTGACAATAATGGTTGGGATACTTGCACATCTAATGGTTGGCAGCTAGCACTTACTAATTCAATTAAATGAAGGAAGAAATCTCCATGAATAAAATATTGAAGTTGATTGTTATATTGATAATTGATAAGTTATGGTATATATATGATAGGGAGGAAACTCATGTTTATAACAACAAGGGTAATAACTGCAATATATTGTAACATTTCCCTCTTCCACATAAATTCTTTTCTATCCTCAACATATTGTAATAAATAATGGGTAGGTTGGCATTAGTGACAATATAGCCTGTTGATATTACATATAATTATTAATGTACGAGAGATCATTCATTATTTAAGCATGCAAAATGAAACCCAAGACTAAATATTGTGGTTGACGTGATCGGGTCTGTACATTTTGCAAAACAAAGTATGAGAATTTCCATTATTTAAGCATTCAAAAAAAAACCCGAGGCTAAACATTGTGGTTGAGGTGATCGGGTGTGTACATATGGATGGCGGAGAAAGTGCTATATTCCCTGCTTTATTATAAAGATAAATATGTTAACACATATGACCTTATTATAAAGATGTTATCTATGTCGTCATGATGTTGATCCTCTACACATACATTATAAAGATGTAGGTCACTGCAAATAAACATATCATAATCGAAAGGAGTAGCCAAAATATAAAAAATTGACAACTTAATGTTTGGTATGGTGTAGGTAAGACAATTACTTGTCAGGACAAGGATTTGTCACAATGAACAAAAATGACAGGAAGCTTGCTCAATTAAGAGAGGCATTAGAGGCAAGGGGTGATGGAAAATGTTATTTCCCTTGCTATGATTGTAGAGGCTTGCAAAATAGAATACTTTTAATAACAATAGCCCAAAAACATTGTAGGGAGAAGGGGCATGCCGAAGGGGGTTATGAATATCGTCCCTTGGTAAGAGGATTCAATATTTAATGTATTCTCTGTAATGATCAGTATGTCATGAATTTTAGTAATATTTCTTATCGAGATTTTTATATTTTCTATACACACTAACTTTTCTATGTTGTTTTTAAATATATAGATGATGACCCCAAAGTGTCGACCTCCAGAGAGTTATTTGCCAAGTACTAGCAGAAATACTGCTTTACATGGAGATGAACTTCAAGATCAACATATTGAAGTTGCTGATCAAGTTATTAATAATGATATGGATGGAGATAATGTTAGTGATTCAAATCAGTAAGATGAGATACATAGATTGATCCAAGACACATTTTCTCCAATGGATGAGGACTTGCCAAGTACCAGTAAATACCGCTTTTACATGGAGAGAAACTTCAAGATCAACATATTGAAGTTGTCGAATGTTACACATGATATGGATGGAGATAATGTTAATGATTCAAATCAAGAAGATGAGATACATAGATTGATCCAAGACACATTTTCTCCAATGGATGAGGACACCAGATGATAGTCATGATGTTGATCCTTCACCGTGAAGTCACATCAATCTCTTTATGAAGGCTCAACAAATATTTTATCCGGCTATATATTGTCATAGAACCTAAGGTTTTGAATGGTTTATCAAACACAATCGTCACACAGACATACTAAGGTATTTAATTTGTTAATTATTTATACCGTGATGTTCACAAATACTTAAAAGGTTCAATTTTTTCCTATATTGCTATTGTTTTCTAATTTGTAAATTAGGTATATTGATGATATATTGATGATGAATAATGTTTACATTGACTTATTGCTGAATTTTGTAGATTGTTAGGGTATGTTCTATTACCCCGACGTCAAATATTTTCCATGCACATATCGAGAATATCCGTGATTATGGTTATTAAGAAATTGAATGGACTATCAGCTATTGATGTACGTCCTAATGATCATATCATATATTATGGACAATATGCATTAGAAAATGAATGGCCAAAATGTCAAATAAGTAGATATCTTAACTGATAAAGTATCAAAGAAGGTGTCTCACAAAGTTCTTCTTATATTCCGATAATTCCACGCTTCCAATGATTGTCCAGGTGCCAAACACTTTTCCCAAGAACCATAGCTATCTAACCATAGACAAAGAGAAGTTCAATGAAAGAAGAAAACAAGAAAACCACTAAGAATGACACATAGCCTATGGAAGTTGGAATATACATTAGGAAATCATTAAGGCAATAATAAATTATTTCATGTATGACCTATTATATAAATCTTTGTTCTATTACTATTAAATTCATTTTGTCCCATTAATTAGTAAGTTAATTTCAATTTTTAATGCTCTATGAATGTCGCTATGGAATGAATGGCCTAATGAGGAATGAAAAGTTACCCTGCGCAATTCCAAGAGATTTCCGCATCTAGCAGCACCTACAAATAGTTCATTTGTTTGATACAATGCTTATCGAGAAGAACATAACATAATTTTTATCATGAATATTAGATGGAAGGACTAAAAAAAGAGAGAATTGGAAAGATTTGTTGTGACATCCATAAGTTAATCACGCATTGTAAAGTGTTATTTTTAATTCTAATGGTGATTGTCGTGAACAAAATACTAGTATTCCTCGGTTATTGACATAACAACAAAGCAACATTGTAAAAGAGGTCATTCGAAAAATTAGGTTTCCAAATCCGGTTTTCGACAAACATACAAAATATCTTAACTAATAAAGGTGATTTTATGTGGTTAAAACACATGACTCCATTACATACATTCATTAAGGTAATTATTAGGTTATAATATATTTTCTTATTGGTAATACATTTTTGGAAACAAATAATAATTATTTGTTTTTTGTTACAATATGTTCTACCTTTTATCTCTCCCATACTTACTCTTGGACAACACAAAACAAAATTATTTATGCAATTTGGAAAATACATGAGGTAAGTATTGTTTTTATAAGGTACCGTAATTTAATGTGGATTTTGTATTGGAACTTATTGACATATTATTATCTTTTATCTTCAAATTTATGTATTCCTTGATATTTTTTATTGCATTGACATTTGTAGGTGGCTATCATCAAAAGAAACTTACAAATAAGACATAAGGTTTTGGAAGAGAGAAATTCCTCAATTAATGTGTCAAATGCAAAAGTGTTCACCTCCATCATTTTTCAATGCACAAGAACACTACCTCATACACCAAGTTGAGGAGATTGAATTATGTGGACCACTACACACAAAGTCGATGTGGATGAAGAGGCAAATAGTCACTTAAGGCTTTGTTAGACAAAGAGCATGTCCTGAGGGTTCTATGGTTGAGGGATATATGGTATATCAATGCATGCGTATATTAGCTCACATTCACCTAAATTAGAAGAAAATATGAATATGCCTCACATTTGGCATCCTAATTCCATCACCCTTGAATGGGAGGTCCTATTTGGGAAAGGTAAAATGAGAACTGTGAAAAGTAATTATTAGATGTTGACGTACATTTAATATATTACACATATATTAAATTACTCATTTATTAACAATAAGTAATTAATGATATTAAATTGTTATACAATGTCTTTCAGAGGGATGCTTTACATTTTATACATTGCAAACAACCTTGATTGGATGTATACTGGATAGAATATCAAGAATATTTCAGAGGGTTATCATGGGAAGGGGTGGAGTAAGATGATTAAAACAACACATCGTCACCAAGATAATTTTCCCCGATCTTACATCAAGGGAAGTTGATTTAGCCTTTGGTTTGCAAAAGATAAACAAACAAGTTAGATTTGTTACCCATGCCTTCCTAGTTTTTCCCAATTTTTCAATGTATTTGGTTTGTTTAATTATTGAAATATATTTAGTAAGTCCCATATGAGGATTATTATTCACAATTTATTTTTACTTGTTGTCCATGTTGTTTGAAACATCACAAGCATATGTGGTGTAATGGTCATAAATCAGATCAAAAACGCTTGATGATAAGAGAAGAAACTCTGATTGTGGGATAACCGCAAAGTGTTTGTTGGTCACCAAAATTTCTAGAAGTAAGAAATCTAGAAGAACTAAGAATAGGTACTATGGCAATTTGGGAGGATATAATTGAGTGTGATTTAATTCATTTAAAATAGTTTTGTTTGAGGTTAAATGGAACAGGATACAGATGCATGAACATGATCCTGAAGAACCATTATTGAGCATGATAATGGATTTACCATGGTTAATGCAAGGGCATTTGAACCGGGTACAAGGCCTTATGTTCTTCCAAGTAAATGTGAGCAAATATTTTACTCATAGGTACTTGGTAAAGTAAAAGTTAATGCTAATAGCTAGCTACATGATCCAAGAGAAAGACCAGTAAAGCACAAGCATGTGGCCGAGGATGAAGATAATAACGAGGGAGAAGATCATGATTATGAATATCGAGTGTGTGTAGTTCATGTAGTTGATGTGTTGGGATGCATTTATTTTTGAAGAGGTTGATCATCCAAATGTAGAGACTAATGATCTCATTGACAATATCAACTATAGTAGTGAAAAATGATGTTGATAGAATGATCCTTTCTACCAATATCGCATTCAATCCAGGATCCCCATATAGATGTTAACCTGGATGAAGAAGAAGATGACTTATATTTAATTCATGTTGAAAATAAGAGGTATGTGTTTATATCTTTTATATGATCTTTATATGTTTTATATTGTATAATATAGTATATGATACATGTTCTTATAATTTCAAATTAGGTAATATGGGAAATTGAGTGATGTGAGGGGCGGGGGGGCATAATTAGAGATTCTACCCTCACGTGGTTGCCCCTCTTTAGTAGAGAATGAAATATTCTCAAAATGAAGAGGAGCTTTCAATGCAAATGCACCTAATCATACCAATGGATGTAGTTATGTCCATCATCAATTCATCATTATCATTCTCCAACATTCATACAAATTTTACAAGGAAATTGTACTAGGAAATTCATCCATGGAATTGTTATATATAGGTCTAACATAATGATCCTCTATAATGTGGACATTATCCTTCAAGTAGGTTTCATGACTTCATGTTTGGTTTGTATATCAATGTTGTTCTCTCACCTCCTCACCTGTGTTCAAATCCACAATGATTTTTTGGCTTGTTGTGATAAGGCTAGAAGGGTAGATGCCTCCCAAGAATGGGATCCCCTATACAAGGTGTGTCTCTCGAACTTCTGACTCTTTTATGCCTGCCTATTGCTAGGAATTGGATTGTGTTGTTGGCACTAATCTATACAGTGGAAGATAGCTAGATTTGAACTTGTGTCTCTCACTGGTAATTATCCGTGAGAAATTACAAATTCCTCTAGTTCTAATAAAAACACTCTAATGTCTAACCCACTAACCATTAACCCACTAACCCATAACCACTCAACCTAATCCCTAACACACTAACATGTGACTCCTTGAATTTCTAATCCCCAAGACATTATCCACTAACCCATAGCCCACTAACACAATCCCCTAATGCACTAACCCCCTCTATAATATCTAAAACTACTGTCCTCTAATACCTAACTCACTAACCCTTATGCCCAAGAGTGAAATTGAGCACATGGTTGAAGAAATGTTAGAGGGTCGGCATTGATAGACCTAGCCAAAGTTCTTACTTTGCACTAGTGGTAATGGTATTCAGTTAGTTATAGCCTACATGGCATATGTGTCTAGATTATAGAGAGATAAACAAGATCACTATTAACATAAATTTCCATTCCTGGCCATTGATTAATTGTTATATGAACTACATGGAGCAATCTATTTCACAGTACTGGATCTTCATTCAGGTGTAATCACTGTGACTTAAAACGAAGGAAGAAGATATCCCAAAACAACATTCGAACTCATGAAGGCCATTATGAAATTTTGTCATGCCCTTTGGCCTTACAAATGCACCTTCCATTATCTAAGGGTTGATGGATACCACTCTTCTATCACTTCTTCTCTAAAAGAAAAAATATATGTCTAAGAGGAAGATCACATCTAGAATCAACAAATAAAAGTTCTCCAAATCTTAAAGGACAATCCTGACCATGGCACGTAATCACATGAAACAAAAGCATATCAACATCATAGTGAAAGAAGTTTTGAAGTAAGGGATTGGGTGTTTTTAAGACTACAACCATACAAATGATGTCCCTCAAGTAAGCCAAGAAGGATAATAAATTATCACCAAAGTACTATGGCCCTTATAAGGTGTTGCAAAATATTGGTACTATGGAATGACAAATTAGAGTTGCCTAGATCTTCATGAGTACACCTAGTTTTCCATGCTTCCATGCTTGAAGAAGGTTATAGTCGATAAGATCCTAGTTCAAACTGTATTTCCGAACTTGATGAGGAAGGAAAATCATATTGAATCCTGAAGCCATCAATCGGCTAACAAGAATACACCAGCTAAGGAATAGATCCATTTCGTGAGTATCTCATTAAATGAGGAAACTACCTATTGAAGATTCCATTGAGAAGATGAGTCTTTTATATAGAAGCATCCAGAAGTTACTTCAAGCATTGCGCATAACACTTGTCTCAAGGAGGCATGCTAAGCCCTAATATTACTCATTACCCCTTAATTGTAAGCATAATAGATTAGTAATGTTATTTTATTTATGTCGCCTTTATTCCATTAGTTTTAATTATACCCTAGTCTTCTATATATACCAAGGAGACATTTTCATTTGAATCAGACCTTTGAGCATTTAAGGGTAAAAGAGGGTTTCCCCCTCGAAGAGGTCTATTATATGAAATTATCTCTTTCAAGGCGCTGAGTACTTTTCTAAGGTTTTTCCATATATTGATATCTCCTCCTCCTCCTCCTCCTGTCCTTAACAAATTCTCAAGCATAAGTTGGAATAAGTGATGTACTAAATTATTCTTGGATTTTATCCTTCACCTATTCTACTTCTTTCACACAACCATATGGTATCGGAGATTTCTTGAAGGTTAAAAAGATCACCATCAACTTAGAAGAGAATACAATATCATAGTGCTCTACATCTAAATTGTGTGGATGAACATAGTCATATCCTAGGGATATCTATCAAGTTCTTGATTGTCAAATCTAGCAACCAAGTCATGATTGAAGAACACATATCGTGTTTAAAAGAAACATTACGAAGGGATATAAAATATCAATAAGAGAATATGTCATCACTCATGGGAAATGGCGAGTAAAAATATTTTCATTTATCAAGAGATTGTATTAATGATTGTAAATTAGGTATTGATAAGGTTTACTAATAAGATTGTGCCCATTGTTAGCTAGTCACATCATAATAACTAGTTCCTCCCATTTCCATTCTTTAGATGCACATCAGATCAAAGAAGAGGGGGGATGGAAGTTATTACTAACTAGGATGTTAAGCCAAATGGGATTCTTCATCCAAACTCCTATCACATTAACCCATCATGATGATATTTTTTGTTTTGTATGCCCTTAATCTTATCACGCTTTACAAATCATTCTTTCATGGGGGTTTAGAATCAATGGTACACATATATAGAGAAGTTGGTGGTCGAAAACATCTACCACCTTAGGATAATTACCATATAGTTAATGAGGGAAAGGCATTAATTTCATTGCAATAGAGAATGCATCTCATTCCATTAGGTGCATCTCATTCTAATGTGTATTTTGCATGAGCTCTCTTACTTGAGATATAGTTACCCATTTCATTACAATTTCCTACACATCTTGTTGCAAGACCACTTTAAATGAAAAAGAGGCCAAGAAGGGAGTAGGTTCTAAGTCTTTTCAATACCCATGAGTTGTATGATAGTTGCTTAGTTTAGTAGAAAATTTCCACCCCCAATAATATGCTAGTTCTCTCACTCTAAGAAGTTGGAGAGCAATAAAATTAATGTGAGAATATTCATCATGTGATAGCTGAGTTTGGGATACCTAGACACATAAGAATTCAGTTCTGCACCACTAGATAAATTTAAAGAGACATCTCTACCATTGAAGAAATTATGTTTGCAACTAGTTTCCCAATGTTTGAAAACGAGATGAGTAGGGAGGTGGTTTTTAAAAAGAAAGTGTCATGGTTCTTGGATATTGTCACGATCAAAGTCCTTAAGTTCAAACCCCTTAATTTCACGGAGGAGTAGGTTCAACTTCTTCCAAAATACAAGCTATCCCAAAATCCAAGAGGGAACTTATTCTCAATCGAATTAAGAGAAGCCTTTATTCAAAGATATACATATCTCTCTATTTAGTATAATTTCTTTTAAGTTAGGTAAATGTTGTGTTAAGATGTGTTAATTTAAAATGTTATAATAAAACATTATATATATATATATATATATATATATATATATATATATATATTAAATAACAAACAAAATATAATAAAACATCAAAAAAAAGAAAAAAAAATGCATATGCCAAAATTAAAACATATGTCCCGCGCATCTGATCTCCAAACCAAAATGCACCAAAAAACATTTGAGATAGGAAAAAGAGCGAGCTACCTTGACCCATGCCTACACTCCTAATTTCATTTGAGATCGACAAGAGTGATAAAGGAGGCTGAGAGCGAGATAGATCGACAGAGAGAGAGCTAGGAGGCCGACCCTCACCGCATTTGAGCTCTCCATCGACAAAGAGTGATAGAGGAGGTCAAGAGTGAGCTAGGAGGCCGAGAGAAATAGAGGAGGTCGAGAGTGACAGAGGATAATTGATAGAGGAGGCCAGATATTCCTAGCGTGACAGAGGAGCGTTGATAGAGGAGGCCAACTAGCCCTAGCATCGATAGAGGAGGCCAACAATGTCATCAAATCGGGTAATTTTTTCTAACATTTAAAAACCCTAAATCAAGAATTGAATACCACATTTTTCCTTGTTGGCCACCTCATAACACACATCCATTTCTAATTATCCATTTTCCTACTTTCAATTATCCTTCTTGCACTTAGGAGATGATCGTATTCATGATGGAATTCAATTAGTTGTCAAATGCCTTGATGATGATCTTATAGATGATGTTGCAATATAGAGAGATGGGCCTTAATTTGTATGCAAAGGTTTCTTCACTTTCTTTGAGGACAAGTGTTATAAAAGTGGCATTAAGATCTTTGAGGACTCATCCATATCTTCTTGATTCTTCCACCACTTTACAAACCTATTTATCTATTCTGTGTTAGAAAGCATGAAAGAAGTCGGTTGCAAAGTTGTATGGACCTCGTACTTTACCTCCAACCATGTATTTAACAATTCTAAGTTCCACTTATAATGGTGATATCTTTTTCATGAGGAAATAATTATGCTCCTCAAAGACCATACTGGGTATATGTTGGTGGTATAGTTAGTGGATGCCTTTTATCCTCAACAAGTTCAATGAGAAGGTCACTAAAGTAGTTCATGAGMTCTTTTTCTATATCTGTGTGGTCGTCTACTATGTTTCCTTGTGCATCTMTTAGGAAGAAAAWWTTATTCTAGTTCCACCTATTCWTGGTGGTGCKATGGAAGAAATGMATGTTCTTGTCACCATTTGTGAGCCATCTTACTATATATTTATRCTTCGAGAGGCATTCTTCCTMA
>SNQJ01S0213018.1:0-13439 GCA_010110895.2 Picea sitchensis | reverse complement strand
AGCGATATGGTCTCCCATTTCCATTCTAGTACTGGTAATGGCTGTAATAGGCCGGCTGGATGGTGGTGTTCGGCCTTAACTTGCTGACAATCTTGGCACCTAGCCAAGTACTCTGTTGCTTCGCCCTTCATATTAGGCTAGTAAAATAGTTTTCTGAGTGTTTTTATTGTTTTCTGGCAACCTGGATGGCCAGAGTATGGCTTCTTATGCACTTCATCTAAAATAGTTAATTTTAGCTCTACTGAATCTGGTATGTAAAGTCTGTTTTTAAATCTTAATAGCCCCTTCTTGTCGATACTTATATCTAGTTTATCGGAGTTTGTGATATTATTTTGAATTTCTAATACATTTCTTGAGTTGCATCGCTGAAACTTGTCTGATTGATACAGGTTTTGGTATGCCTTTGGTTGTTCTGACAGTGCCAAAATTATCTTTATAGCTAAGTATCTTTATATAAAAATCTAATACTTCTTTGTGTTGTTCCAACCAATCCATCCAAATAATCATATCATAAGACCCTAGTGGTAGGATGTTCAGATTGGTACTTATCTTTTGACCATCTAAGTTGAAATCAAGGTCGGAAATAAAGTTAAGTACCTTTCTTTTAGCACCTGTTGCTAGTTGTAGAAGCCAAGATTTTCTGTGGTTTTGTTTCTTAAGTTTATTCGACTCTACTATGTCGGGAGTAACATAACTTAATGTAGCTCCAGGGTCAATTAAAACAGAAATTCGAGTGTCATGGATTTTACCTTCAACTTCTACCACTGAGGACTGGTGGTTAGCTTGTCGACCATCTATGGCTTCATTTATCCAATGCAGACTTCTGCCCATGTCACCCACGGTCAAGGCTTCCTGCAAATTGTGAACAACAGTTATGTTTGCTGCAATTAAATGTGGAACGATCCTCCTTAGATGAGGCTTGCCACACTCGCAACACTTTAATGGCTCACAGGAGTTCTCCCCAAACTTCTTCGTTCTCAGGTTTACTGGTTTACCACTACCTTGCGTATTCGGATGATTGGAGTGAAAGTCCTTCCTCGGGAGACTTTTTCTTGCATTCTGATAAGGAGCTGGTTGGTATCTCTTCTTCCGTTGGTTTATTCCATCTTGCTTCTTATCCTTCCAAGTCTTTGGAAACTCTACCCATTTTTTATACTGGTCATAGCACATTCGTGCTTTACTAAATACCTCGCTCAAGGATTTGGGGTTATCAAACTCAATTCTGTCCCTGTAGAACTGTGGTAAATAGCTTAAGAATCACTGGATTTTTACCTTATCCTCCCGGATGTATGGTACAAACCTTAGTAGTTCCAGAAATTTATTTATAAGGTCATCCATTGTCATTTGTCTGAGTCATAACTCATAGAATTATTTCGTATTCCTTTCATAATAGCTTTTAGAAAGGTATTGTTTCTTAAAATACTTCTTAAAGTCTGACCATTCCAATTGTTTCTCCTTTAGGCCCTTTGCCAATTTCAGGTCCTGCCACCAAATGCCGACCTTTCCCTTTAGACTGTAGATGACCATTCTGACCTTCATGTTGCTAGAATAGTTGTAGAATTGGAAGTATTTTTTGATGTCCGACAACCATGCCTCGACTTCTTATCCTATCTTGGATTCTCCATCAAAAGTAGCTGCTCTAATCTTTTTAAATTCTCCTTCAAGGTGGTCTTTTTGTTTTCTTTTTCTATCTGGTATGGGTTTGTCTTTAGCTAAAGGTGTCCCTTCATAAGAACTGTCTCCTTTTTCTGTTTTCACACCAGAATTCTTGGAGGCCCTTTTGCTGACCTCTTCCTCATGGTTATCATCTTTGGACTTTTCTTGGTTACTATACTATGCAACAAGACTTCATTTATCTCTTGCTGTTCCTGCTGTGCCTTCTTCAATTTTTCATTGTCAGCCTTGAAAACTTGTAGTTCAACAATAAGGTTCCTCATTATTTCCAACACCTCTGTGGGTGAGCTTCCATCACTATTTTGTCTTAGATCTCTAGGATGTCCTTGTTGCATATTCTCTTCCACCTTGATTTCCGCACCTTCTTGAGTTGCCATTATTCAACGGTTTATTTAGAATCCTTACTATCATCGACTTTCTTTACCATTCAACTTGAGTTTTCTAATCAATGATATAATGAGCATTTACTCATCACTTCAATGTTTAATTAAGATACTACAATTTATAATTACTCTCTTATCTGCTAGTACCTATAACACTACCATAGTCTTAACAATACAAACAACTTTAGGGTTTTTATGACCAAAACCCTACATAAAAAAATTACCCTCTATTTGTAATACAATCGACTTGTAAAGCTATTTGTTATTTCCATACCTCTATCTGGGATGAAGACTACCCAACGTTCCTTTACCAGTCCATTCATTATATTAATAGGGTTGTTCCCATAACAATAAGTTTCTTCTAAGTTCCTACAACTTTGTGAAGAAACAGAGGTCAATCGGGTTTCGGTGATCACAAGTGCCAAACAAAACAAAGGACCCTGTTGTTTGGCAAAATCCAAAATACAAAACGACTATGGGACAACATTTCGGGGTTTTGGGATTCGGGGCTTCATGAGTACAAGAGTTGGAAATCAACACACAACATTTCCTGAAATTGTGACAAGATGCCGAGTATTTCTGGGTTTAGGGGTTCGGGTTTTCATGAACACAAAAGTCAATCATCAAGACACTACAACTCCCGAAAATGCGAAAGGTGATTAGTATTTTAGGAATTCAGAGTTCGGAGTTCAGGATTCTGCGAGTCCAAGTGCCCAAACAACCACATATACAAACCTCCGAAATGCGGAAAAAGGGAAGGTGGGTCCCGGACTTTGGGATTTCGGGATTCGAAACTTTGCGAGTTCCGGTGTCCAAACCTTGACATACACAAATTTATGAAATGCAAGAATGGAAAAGGTTAGACCCACATTTTGGGATTTCGGTGTTTAGTGTTTCGCGGTTTTCATAGCCAAACATCCAATGTACCATAATTCCTGAATTGCGAAAAGAAAGGCACTAACATTTCGGGATTTTGGGGTTCGGGATTTCAGGGTTTAAAATGTCAAACAATGGAACACAACAATTCCCAAAATTGTGAAATGAAAAGAATGTGGAACTAACATTTCGGGATTTCAGGGTTCAGGGTTTCAAATGTCAAACAACAGGACACAACAATTCTTGAAATTGTGAAAAGAAAAGAACATTGAACTAACATTTTGCGATTTCGGGGTTCGGGGGTTTGGGGTTTCAAACATCGAACCACATCCCACAAAAAATCCCAAATTCTGAAAGGTGAAAGGGTGTGGAACCAACACTTCGGGATTTCGGGTTTTCGGGTTTTCGAGATTTCAAATGTCAAACAATAGAACCCAATAATTCCCAAAATTGCGAAAAGAAAAGGACGTGGAACTAACATTTCGGGATTTTGGGATTCGGGATTTTGGGGTTTCAAACGTCGAACCACAGTCCACAACAATTCCTGAATTCTAAAAGGTGAAAGGGTGTGGAACCAACACTTCGGGATTTCAGGTTTCGGGGTTTCAAATGTCAAACCAGAGCACACAACAATCCTCGAATTCCGAAAGCATAAAGACTTAAGAATTTTACGTGCATAGAAGGATGCAGTAGGATAAGGGTTTTCTGTAAGGGAAAATCTCTAAATTCGTCATAGACCTGGACTAAGGAAAGGATAGCCCATTTTGAAAAGAAACAAGGAAAATGAAAAGGGGTTTCCCAAAATTCTTTAACTCCTGAATTTTGTCATTCTATACACATCTAATATATGGTTTGCATATTGTTAGAGCATATTGTTAGATACATATCATCGGATAAAAACATTTGAACAGAAACTGGGAAGAAATTGGTACAGATCCGATTTAATCAGATACAATACATCAGATGCAAAAAGAGTCATACCGACAGAGAATGTAACCTATTCCAGTTTAGATTCAATAGATACATAACATCAAAAGACATAGCCATTCATAATAGAGAGGGGAAAATTAACATATCTGAATCCAATATGCAGGAAGACAAAGGGAACAACCACGTTCCTCCCAACCGTAGAATAGGGCAGCCAAATATTCTTGCCTGATTCACTCCCTAGCCTGACCATGAATGCATGAGGGAGAACTTGGAAACTCCTCCTCGGCAATGTCTTTCAATTCCAACAGTTATCCTCTTGCCTCACACTTACTCAACAATGCTCATAACAACAAGGCAATTCTATTTCAGCAGGCTCCTCTTGCCTCACACTCAATCCCCAGTGTTCATAATAGCAAGAGAGCTCAAAAAAATTTCCCAGCATACTTGACAGCGTCCTGCCTCCTCGCATATGCTATTTATCGATTTTTTGCCCGGGTCTTTCTCCCTCCTTTGGGGATTTTTGCATCTCTCTTAATCCCTGATTTTCAAGGGATTCCAGTGGCCAAATCTTTGATTTTCCACTTCTCATAATCAGCCTAGAAGCAGTTCCAACCTGTTCCCCACTCAGGGAGTCATGGTCAGTTGATTTTTAACATGGTTGTTCCATTTGTCCTCATGCAATTAATATAATTATTCTATTTTTATACAAGTGTCATAGTCAACTACTTAGTTGAGTCCAAATAGATCTCTGCCCAATGGTCACAATAATTAAATACAATTATTAAATTTGAAATTCAGAATTCCCATAAATGGCAAAAATTTTCCCGATTCGAATTTGCCAAAAACAAAAATAAATTTCCAGCACACAAAAATAAAAATATTTTATTTTTGGGGGATGTCACATCCTTTTCCCCTTCAGTAAAACACTATCCTCGGTGTTCATTCCTTTCTTGGAACAGGATTGGATGAGATTTCTGCAAATCTCCTTCCAATTCCCAAGTGGCCTCCTCAGGACTAAAGTGCTTCCATTGTACCTTTATCTGAGCGATGACTCTGTTCCGAAGTGCTATTTCTCTCTGGTCCAAAATGCCCAGGGGTTCTAGTTGAAACTCGCCCTCAGTTTCCACCTACACCAAGTTCCAATCAATCATATGCGTAGGGTCATGAATATACATTTTCAACAAAGAAACATGAAATACGCTATGAATTCTTAGATTAGCTAGAAGTGCAAGATGATATGCTATGGGTCCAATTCGAGCTAGTATCTCAAAGGGCCCACAAAACCTGGGTGCCATCTTGGCACAGTTCCCCATCTTCAGCGAGATTTTGTGGGCTTTGACCTTCAAATAAACATGGTGTCCCACTTGAAATTCCAAGTGTCTTCTTTTCTAATCTGCACAGCTCTTATGTCTGTCCTGTGCTTCTTTCAAGTTCTGTTGTACCCTTTTTGCCATGTTCTCCATTTCTTGGAGCATCTTTGGTCCAACCATGAGTTTGTCAGCTGGGTTATCCCAGCTGATTGGAGTTGTACACTTTATGTCGTACAGTATTTCGAAAGGGCTCAAGTTAGCCGAAGTTTGGTACCCATTTTTATATGCAAATTCTACCAAGTGTAGGTAGTCTTCCCACTTGTTCAGTTTTGTTCTTACATACATGCGAAGAATATCCTCTATTATTTGGTTTGTCCTTTTAGTCTCTCTATCCGTTTGTGGATGATAACTCATACTGAAATTCAAATTATTATTTAGCCCTCCAAACAATTCCTTCCAAAAAGCAGATGTGAATTTTACGTCTCTATCTGAAATCACCATTTTAGGAATACCATGCAGTCTAAAAATTTCTTTCATGAATATTTTAGCAATGTTAATAGCTTTAAAAGTAGACTTTATAGGAATAAAGTGTGCAGACTTATTGAGTTTATTGATTACAACCATGATTGAATCATTCTGTTTCTGAGTTTTTGGAAAATCTGTTATAAAGTCCAGCGATATGGTCTCCCATTTCCATTCTGGTACTCGTAATGGCTATAATAGGCTGGCTGGATGGTGGTGTTAGGCCTTAACCTATTGAAAATATTGGCACCTAGCCAAGTACTCTACTGCTTCGGTCTTCATATTAGGCTAGTAAAATAGTTTTCTGAGTGTTGTTATTGTTTTCTGGTAACCTGGATGTCCAGCGTATGGTTTCTTATGCACTTCGTCTAAAATAGTTAATTTTAGCTCTGTTGAATCTGGTATGTAAACTCTGTTTTTAAATCTTAATAGTCCCTTCTTGTCGATACTTATATCTAGTTTATCGGAGTTTGCGATATTATCTTGAATTTATGCAAATATCTTAGTGTAATTTCCATCGTTGATACCTATCATCTTTATTCTTTGTTCCAGATCACTTTCTTCCCTGCTGATGTTTATCTTAAATAACCCATGGATTCTGCGGCTTAAAGTATCTTCTACTTTATTTTCCTTACCTTTGATATGTTTGACCTCGAAGTCAAATTCACTCAGGAAGGCTAGCCACCTTGCTTGTCTTGCATTAAGGTCTGGTTGGTTGAACAAATATTTCACCCCTCTATTATCCGTCAATAGTAAGAATTTTCTGCCCATTATATAGTTTCGCCACATTTTTAAGGCATGTATTACTACTGCTAATTCTATGTCACGAGTGACGTAATTTCACTCGTGTTCCTTTAAGTTCTGGGACTCATAACAAATCAACTGCCCTTCCTGAGTTAGAACACCACCTAGTCCCTCTTTACTTGCATCAACGCATATTGTGAAGTCTTTATCTAGGTTTGCTACCTTCAATATGGGCGTTGATGTCAATAATTCTTTTAGCTTGTTAAAACTGTCTTGACACTTTTGCGACCAGTTAAACTTCGTCCCTTTCTATTGTAGTGACGTGATAGGGTAGGCTATCTTGGAGAACCCTTCTATAAATCTACGATAATATCTGGTGATTCCCATGAATGAATGGATATCTGCCAAATCCTTAGGCACTGACCATTCCATAATGGATTTTATCTTTTCTGGGTCTACGACAATACCTTCTGAGGAAATGACATGTCCTAAATATTGTATTTATTTTTGATAAAAATCACATTTTTCGAATTTTGCATATAGTTTGTGTTTCCTTAGTGTTTGCAGAACTATTCATAAGTGTTCATCATGTTCCTCCTTCATTTTAGAATAGACCGAAATGTCGTCGATGAATACTACTACGAACTTGTCTAAGTACTGGATGAAAATGTTGTTCATTAAGCACATAAATGTGGTTGGTGAATTAGTGAGTCCGAAAGGTATGACTACAAACTTGTAGTGTCTATATGTTGTTTGAGAATTCATTTTGTTGATGTCTTGGTCCTTTATCCTAACTTGATGATAATCGGATCGTAAATCCAATTTTGAGAAGATCTTGGCCCCCCCAACTTGATCGAATAGATCATTTATCCTGGGTAAGGGGTATTTGTTCTTAATGGTTACTTTGTTCAGTTGTCTATAATCGATACATAGTCTTAGAGTACCATCTTTCTTTTTCACAAAGAGAACTAGTTATCCCCATGGCGAGACACTTGGTCTGATATACTCTTTATCCAACAATTCCTGTAATTGTATTTTTAATTCTATTAGTTCTGGTAGATTCATTTGGTATGGTTCTTTTGAGATAGGGGCTGATCTGGGTAGTAAGTCTATGGAGAAATCTATTTCTCTCCTAGAAGTTAATTCTGGTATCTCCTCAACAAACATGTCTCTGAATTCACGTAGGGCAACAAAGTCTTCTAACTTGGGCTTATCTTCTTTTTCGAATAGATTCGTCACTTGGATGGTGTAAACTTGACATCCCTTTCTAATACATTTCTTGAGTTGCATCACCAAAACTTGTTTGGCTGATACAGGTTTTGGTATGCCTTGGGTTGTTCTAACAGTGCCAAAATTATCTTTATAGCTAAGTATCTTTGTATAACAATCTAGTACTGCTTTGTGTTGTTCCAACCAATCCATCCCAATAATCATATCAGAAGACCCTAGTGGTAGGATGTTCATATTGGTCCTTATATTTTGACCATCTAAGCTGAACTTAAGGTCAGAAATAAAGTTAACTACCTTTATTTTAGCACTTGTTGCTAGTTGTACAAGCCAAGATTTTCCATGCTTTTGTTTCTTAAGTTTATTCGACTCTACTATATCGGGAGTAATATAACTTAATGTAGCTCCAGGGTCAATTAAAAAGGAAATTTGAGTGTCATGGATTTTACCTTCGAATTCTACCACCGAGGACTGGTGGTCAGCTTGTCGACCATCTATGGCTGCATTTATCCGATGCAAACTTCTGCCCATGTCACCCACTGTCGAGGCTTCCTGCAAATTGTGAACAATAGTTCTGTTTGCTGCAATTAAATGTGGACAACTCCTCCTTAGATCAGGCTCTCCACACTCCCAACACTTTAATGGTTCTTGGGAGTTCTCCCCAAACTTCTTCATTCCCAGGTTTGTCGGTTTACCACTACCTTGCGTATTCAAGTGATTGGAGTGAAATTCCTTTCTCGGGAGATGTTTTGCTGCATTCCGACAAGGATCTAGATGTTATCCCTTCTTCCGCTGGTTTATTCCATCTTGCTTCTTATCCTTCTAGGTCTTGGAAAAATCTACCCATTGTTTATATTGGTCATAGCACATTCGTTCTTTCTTGAATGCCTCACTCAAGGATATGGGGTTGTCAAACTCAATTCTGTCCCTGTAGGACTGTGGTAAAAATCTTAAGAATCGTTGGATTTTTACCTTATCCTCCGGGATGTATGGTACAAACCTTAGTAGTTCCAGAAATTTATTTATAAGGTCCTCCATCGTCATTTGTCTGAGTCATAACTCATAGAATTCTTTTGTCTTCCCTTCATAATAGCTTTCAAAAAGGTATTGTTTCTTAAAATACTTCTTAAAGTTGGACCATTCTGACCTTCATGTTGCTGGAATAGTTGTAGATTTGGAAGTATTTTTTGATATCCAACAACCATGCCTCAACTTCTTATCCTGTCCTAGATTCTCCATCAAAAGTAGTTGGTCTAATCTTTTTAAATTCTCCTTCAAGGTGCTCTGTTTCTTTTCTTTTTCTGTTCAGTATGGTTTTGTCTTCAGCTGAAGGTGTCCCTTCAGATGAACTGTCTCTTTTTTCTATTTTCACACCAGAATTCTTGGAGGCCCTTTTGCTGACTTCTTCCTCATAGTTATCATCTTTTGGTTATCACACAGTTTAGACAACGAATGAAAGAATGGAGAACGAACCCTTAACTCAGTTGATGCTTCAACTTTTAACCACATGCATCCAGGTCAACACTTGTCTTCTTGGGGATACATGTGTTCCCTTTTTCACACTTGGAGATGCATGCATTGCCTCTCCCAGGACTTAGAACACAACATATATTTCACATGGCTTTTGGAATAATATTAAAATATTATTTCCAAGGACCTAAGCCCCTAGGTTCAACATTTGGTCTCTCTTTCTAACCTTCCAACCCCTAATCCCTTACTCAATCTGTGGAAGCTTAGTCCCCCATCACTAATTCATCATGGTCGGTCTGTATGCATTAGTGTTTATATTTTTATTAATGTTCTGCATGATTACATATACAAAAGCAGGCTCCCAACCTTAACACTTAGGCTCTCCAGCCTAATAACACATAAGCCCACCATCTTATATAAACTTGGCTCACCAGCCTATAAAAAATAATTGAAATTCATAATGCAAGATCTATAATTCATAGACATGATTTACAACAGGGCTCGACCTTGGGGACATTACAATCCCCTCCCCTTATTTTGCACTATATTCAATGTAATTTTACACTGCATCTGCAAGATTTTCAAAATTTTCAAAAAGATGTGGGTACTCTGCCCGCATAACATCTTCATTCTCCCATGTCGCATCATCAGGATCGTACCAGGTCCACTGGACCTTTACAAGCCCTATAGCTCGATTTCGGAGTTGTTTGTTTTTCATGTCCAATATGTGCACAGTATGCACTTGTAGGACACCTTCTTGTTCCACCTGAATCACATTCCAATCGATAACATGATTAGCATCTGGTATATATTTATTAAGCAATGAAACATGAAACAAATTATGTACAGTCATGGATGTAGATAATGCAAGAATATATGCAACTGGCCCAATCCTTTCCAGGATTTCAAATGGCCCACAAAATCTGGCTACCAACTTCGCACAACTTCCCAGCTTCAGGGAACTTCTGTTAGCTTTCTCTTTTAGGAAAATATGATCACCCACTTTGAACTCTCTGTGGGTTCTGTTCTTATCATCATAATTTTTCTGCCTATTCTGGGTAGCTTTCAAATTCTACTTAATTTTTATCATTTGGTCCTCCATCTCCTTAAGAAACTCTGGCCCAACTACTTCTCTATCAGCTGGATTATCCCATCTCACTGGAGTATTGCACTTTCTTCCATAAAGTGCTTCAAATGGGCTCATCTTCAATGATGCATGATACCCATTGTTGTAGGCGAATTTTACCAAGTCCAGGTAGTCTTCCCATCTTGATGGTTTTTCCATCACATACATTCTCAATATGTCTTCTATTACTCTATTCACCCTCTTTGTCTGTCCATCAGACTTAGGATGATAAACTGTACTAAAGTTCAAATTCGTTCTGAATCCTTTGAACAATCCTTTCCAGAAATTCGAGGTGAATTTCGGGTCTTTGCAAGACACAATCATTTTAGGAATTCCGTGCAATCGTGCCACTTCCTTTATGAAAATATCAACAACGTCTGTTTCCTTGTGAGTAGTTTTCAATGGAATAAAATGAGCATCTTTTGTAAGCTTTTCCACCACCACTGTGATCACATCATGCAACTTGCTTGTTCTGGGAAATCCTGTAATAAAATCCATTGTCACCACTTCCCACTTCCACTCAGGAATGGGTAAAGGTTGCAACAACCCTACTGGGTGCCTATGCTTAGCTTTAACTTTCTAGCACTCCATACATTTGGAGATGTATTCAACGATCTCTCTCTTCATACCCGACCATAAGTAATGGCTCTTGACCGCTGCTACTATTTTCTGATTTCTAGGGTGCCCTACATAAGGCACATTATGCATCTCATGAAAAATCATCTGTTTCAAGCACTGGACATTGGGTACAAAATTTTTGTTCTTGTACAACAATATTCCACCAGTTTCCAATTTATAAATTTCCATATTCTGTGGAATCTTACCCTGCTGTAGCTTAGCTACCAATTCTTTGTACTACAGATCTACATTTGTAGCCTCCAAAATTCTTCTTTTAATATCAGTCCGATACATGCTAATGGTTGTAGCATGTAATTCATGCACCCTCTTGCTAAGTGCATCAGGCACTTTATTCTCCTTTCCTTTGATATGCTTGATCTCAAAGTCGTACTCACACAGAAATTCTAGCCAACTACTTTGTCTATCATTTAAGGTTGGCTGATCAAACAAATATTTCAGACCATTATGGTCTGTTCTAAGTTCAACCTCCTTCTCATGAGGTAATGCCTCCATTTCCTCAGAGCGTGAATGATTGTTGCCAACTCTAAATCATGAGTGGCATAATTCTTTTCATTCTCTTTCAACTTTCTAGACTCATAACAGATTACAAATCCATTATGACTGAGAACTCCTCCCAACCCTTATTTACACGCACCTGTGCACACCACCGAATCCACATTTGGATCTACAATCCTCAAGATTGGAGCGCTAGTTAACAACTTCTTCAATCACTAGAAACTTTTCTCACACTCTTTAGTCCGCTGAAACTTTTCCTCCTTCCTTTGCAAGGAAGTGATGGGGTGAACTATCTTTGAGAAGCTTGTGATAAACCTTCTATAATAGCCCACTAGACCCATAAAGGATCTAAATTCCACCACATTCCTTGGCCCTAACCATTCTCTGATGGCCTCAACCTTCTCAGGATCCACAGTGATCCCTTCTTCTGAAATAATGTGCCCCAAGTAATGGATCTGCCTTTGATAAAACAAGCATTTTCTCAACTTGGCATACAGCTGGTGTTCTCTCAACACTTGCAGCACCATCCTCATGTGTTGTTCATGCTCTTCCTCTGACTTGGAATACACCAAAATTTAATATAGGAAGACTATGAAAAACTTTTCTAGATAGTCCCTAAATAGACCATTCATCAAGCACATAAAAACAACAGGTGCCTTTGATAGCCCAAACGGTACCATTGTGAACTCGTAATGACCATACCTTGTTTTTAAGAAGGCCTTGATAATGTCTTCATCCTTTATTCTTACCTGGTGATATCCCGATCTGAGATCTATCTTCGAAAATATTTCTGCACCTTTCAACTGATCGAAAAGATCTTCGATCCTCGATAGAGGATTCTTGTTCTTGACAGTTACTTTGTTCAACTATCTGAAATCAATGCACAACCTCAATGTCCCATCCTTCTTCTTCACGAATAGGAATGGGGCACCCCAAGGTGACACTCTTGGGTGAATGTACCCCTTCTTTAGAATATCTTCAAGCTACAATTGCAACTCTTTCAACTCCGACGTACTCATTCTATAAGGAGATTTCAACATTGGAGTTGCTCCAGGCATCAAATTTATAGAGAAATCGATATCTCTCTTTGGAGGTAGTCTGGGTACCTCCTGAAATATGTCTTCAAACTCTGTTAGTACCACATGGTCTCCAATCTTTGAGACTTCATCTATGGATGCTTCCTCCACATGGGCTGCAAACAATTGAAAACCTTTCATGTAGCACTTTTTCAATTGCATTGCTGAGATTTCTCTAACAACCATAGCTATGAGAATTCCTTGGACTGTTTTCTAATTCCTGTCCTCATCAAGGCATGTAAATTCCATTTTATAGTAGTCTAGGAGGGCATGGTGTTGGTCCAACCAGTTCATCCCAATTAAACAGTCATAAGAGCCTAAAGGAAAAATATACAATTCAACCTTTGTGCTCAATCCCTTCATGTCCATCGGATAGGACTTAACCAACTCAATGACTTTCCTCTTGGTTCCTGTAGCCAACTGCACTAACCAAGACTTTTCATGTTTTCTTCTTGATAAATGCAAACTTTCCACCACTCTAGGGTCTATATAACTATGGCTAGCCCCTGAATCAATTAAAATAATAAATGGTTGATTGTTAATCATACCTTCCACTTCAATCATGTGCGACTGAAATTCATCTTACTTGTTGTCGAGGGCCGCATAGATCCTTGGCATTCTACTGCCCATGTCCTCCATTGTTTCAGCCTGTTGAACATTATGGATAGCTCTTGCTTTGCCATTTTTATGGGGACAATATCTGTACTTGTGGTTCTCTTTATAGCCCCAACATTGAATGGGCGTCTGTCTCAGCCTTTGTTCCCCCACTTCAGCCATTCTCAGCTCTCTAAATGATGGATGTCCTTGAGGACTATTTTTGAAAAAGGGAGGTTTGTTTCCCTTCTGCCTCTATTCTTTCTTAAACTTCTTTTGGTCATCCCAAGTCTTCTAAAAGGTAGGCTTTTCTCTTTGTTGTTCATATAATAATTCCGCTCTTCTTATTGTTTCTTCCACAGTCTTAGGATCA
>SNQJ01S0213016.1:0-15768 GCA_010110895.2 Picea sitchensis | reverse complement strand
GGGGATTTGGGGGCAGCGCCCCCAAAGAGAAGTTTTGGGAAAAATTGCCTTGTAATATATTGCAATTTCGTAGTCAATATGGACCATTCATTATAAGGTCGCAGACATGATGGTAGAAGTTATTTTAGGGGATTTTTCCCTAGAAAGAAACCCTATCTTATGAGGGAATTGTATTGTGGTTGTGTATTATCGCGAATATTGTATTCTGAGAGAGGATACTATGAGAGAAAGAATAGGAAGTTACATCGGGTGTGTTGTAGGTTGTATCCCTTCATTTTGCTAGATAATAAAAAGGAAGGACCTGGGAATTTCTCTGGTGGACGTAGCCCACACTAGGTGAACCACACATATATGTGTCTATATTGTATTATGTATCTTTTGTGTTTGATTTTCGCATTTGTTTTATTTTATTTCTTCGCGATCTTGTTTTTATAACAAATCTAAACTATCAACATCTAAACTATCAAAAAAAAAATCCTCTTGGGGATGTCATGTCCCCAAAAGCATGGCTAGAGAAGGTGTAAGGAATAATTACAGTAACCCATACGTAACAAACCTTATCGGTGCAAGTACCTTTGTGGAGAAATTCATGAATGTGTTTTATCCATTGGTTCCTCTTCTAACCTCACACATTAGGGGGAATTTGTTATAACTTTATTTTCCACCCTAGGGAAAGATGGAGGACCTATTGACGTTTGCCTACTAAGACACACTCTTCTGCCTTAAATTTCACATTTTTTGAGGGAGGTCACACTCTAAACTACTATTAGAGTGCGATCAATTGTAGGTTGTATCATTGACAACACATGACCAATCACAAGTTACATCACTATAGTCCGTGACCACCCCTATCACCTTATATATTTGATGAGTTATGAGAATATCAACACTGGGTTGGTTGTTTCTCTTGTGACATGAGCTTGGAAAATTTTCATACACTTAGAGTTCACTGAGTTCTAGAGATCTAGAAGCATCCCATAGTCTCGTCCATAAATCTATATAAATAAGGAGTTCCAAAGGTAAGAGGAGGAAGAATCTACATTAGAATTATGTTGCATAAATTTCAAAGGAGCTCTTCTACATGATTTGTTCTTCATATTATGTTATCCTTGCTTATGTGAGGGCTAAGGGGGATATGGATCAAGGGTCAAGGAGAAACTCAATCACGACTCAAGGTATTTAGTGATTGATGTACATTTTTCTCCACTATTAATATATATCTACATGGTTTTCCCCTTCCAATGTTGTTGTATTCAGTGATAGATGATAGATATGTTATTTCCTTCAATAGATCAGATTAGATCGAGATTGATTTGAATTTATTAATGCTTGAATAGTTTTGAGGACTAGTATTTTTTGTCTCCTTATGTTTAATAAGCAAGTTGCATACGCTGGATCTATGGAGATGCATTAGCCATGATTACGTAAGGAGAACTACCAGAAAAAATATATGCCATTATACCTCCTTGCATATATAGAAATAAATCTAATAGAGCTAGGGGAAAAGTTGTAGTAGTCTATCCTTCAGTCTATTTGATATCACGGGAATATCCAAGGGAATGCTCACTTGTTTGTAGGGGGGATTTCAACACAGAGCTCACTGAGTTCTAGATATCTAGAAGTATCCCCTAGCCTCCTCCATCAATCTATGTAAATAAGACATTCCCAAGGTAAGAGGAGTGTTCCTCAATAGTGAAAAATCAATAGGTCCTCCATGTGTCCCTAGGGTGGGAAATAAATCTATAACATTGGCGACCTTTTCAGAGCTTCTATCGATTACCCCATCACATCTCTCAGTGATTGATTTTTGCCGACTCTCCCATCAACGATATTCCCATTCGTTAATGACCTCCTCCCCACCTCTAATGGGAGACGTACTGGTGACTCACGATGTAACAACCCTGCAGATGGAAATGACTTACATTGAATTCGTTTCAGACCAGCTAGAAAGACCTTGAACCTGCACCCTCCCTTCTTGGAATTCTCTATCTAGTATGACTTGAAATCATATCAACTACTAGGATCCTACACCTGCACATGTGAATATTTATTTGTAGGCTGATGACATTGGAACGCAAAATTATAGAGTTGTAGACTGAATAAATAATAGTTATCTCTATGGCATTAATCATTACATTCAAGCAAGTATTTATGAGACAAATCTCCTTTCTCCTTTCTCTTTTCATTCTTCTAATCAAGCTAGCTTTGCTTACATTGCAAGTTTGAATTTCCTCTATCCTTAGAATTTAATTGTTGTTCGATAATTATCTTTTTGAATCCCTATCTTCTTACCCCAAATAACAATAATATTGAAAAAAATAGATGGAAAAATGGGGGAAACATGGTAGTATGAGCTGCCTACAAAACTGTGTTATGAACCAACACCTTGAGAACGATAAAAAATCAATGAATACAGTTCAATTCGAGGGGGAAACCTCCTTTTACAATATATTCAATGCATAAGATGAGATAACATGATCCTAAGACTAGGTATCCTTGGTACATATATAGTAGACAAAGGGTACAATGTAGGGTTCTAGCCGACCTTCTAATATAGCAATGTAAATTTAATAATTCAATATCCAGGGCTTAATAAGGGGTTTTATACTTATCATGGGGCTTTGTCTAGGGATTAAAAAAATGAGGTATGAGATCTTAGTTTTGCATAGTAAGTTTGAGCTATCCCTTTGGAATTTCGGGGAGAGGGATCAAACTTTCAGAGATAATGCCTCTCATGTGACTTGGAACATAACTCACCATTTGCAAGAGAGCATTGTTTTCCTTGAAAGCCACAATTTTAATAATTCAACATCTACACCCATCTGCTGGATCATCAAAATTTTTTGGTTGTTTATCCTTAGAAAGGAACAATGTTTAAAAACCTTCAATTATGGTGTAATTGGCCTTCGAAATAAAGAAAAAACCCAAAAATTGATCCAAATACTAACTGTAATGTTTCCTTAAAATTTTTTTAGGAGTAAATAGACATGCAATAAATTGAAAACTTGTAGGTAATAAATCCACTAACATAAGGCATTTTTGTTGGGCTAAGTTTCTATCAGTGGTACTCTTCCATCAAGAAACCACCTTGGACTCGCACTTGGTTCAAACATGGACCTATACCTAACCCCAATTGCATATTCACACCTAGGGGAAAATTGAACCTTGGTGAGTGGCCTCATATATCACCATCTTCACTTCTAAACCAGGACCCATGAACAAAGTAATGATGTTTTAAAGGAAAAATCCATTGTTTTTGTAATACAATCTCTCTTGGAATACTCAAAAGGAAAAATCATAAGCATCTTTTGATGCTTGGATAGCCAATATATGTAGGAGAAAATGTCTTTAAAAATGTGTGCATTTTTTCTGAAAAGACGAGCTAGGAAATATATGACAAAACACAACTTTAAGTAGCCTTCATTTCCTTCAGAATCTCAACCTAGACATTTATACACTAGAAGAAAACAAAGTTTACTCTCAATGCACTACTTGGATGGTAATTGAATTTTGAGTCCTGACATAAAGAAAGCAAAGATTGGAACTTTTCCTACCACTGATTGTTTTGTCCTCCTTTAACACTTATCATAAGTTTGATTCGACCAAGGTATTTGAGAAATATGCTTCCATGCAACTAAGGCTACTTGTGTTATACATACAACATGAAGAAGTATGTACTATTCATGAACAAACAAATATAATACATTCACATCTGTTAGAGGATGAACCTAAAATGCACAGCTGATCAATTTAATCAAATTGAAATATTTCAATATGCAATTTATTTGTTTCAACTCACACCAAGCATAAGACTCTTATATTGTCACCACTTGAGACCACTAGCACTCAACCAACTCCTAGATGGAAAAACCAAGCTACATGATTCACTTTTTGTTACATATAATTATCAATAGGCAATCCCATACTTTTGTACTCCAAGATCATAAACTAATGTCATTAATTCTTAGAAATAAACATGGATGAAAAATCCTTTGGGATTATTGTTGTGGGAAAACTGCACCGTGCAAAATGTCTATTCTCATTGATTACATACAAGCACCAAAATAACCAACCAAAATAGTCTCCAATCTAACAACACTGTTGTTAAGTACATAAAAAAAATAGCTTACAAATTTAGCTAAAATTTACTGACAAAGAAAGGAATTATAGTAGCTATTTGAGTTGGTATTCCATGAAGTTTTTTACTCTAGTCTACCCTTATGTTTCACTCCAAAATTTCCTACTACTGCCTAAGTTTTAACTTGAAAATTTATACCTTCCTAGAGTCAAGTGAAGGAATTCAATAGATTTGATTGTTTAGTTAGATTTATGTAATTGGTTTCTCTAGCTACCTCTTTTCTAGACCATGGGTGAGAGAAAAAAATATGCTACTTCTTCTCATTTTCATATTTCTCTAAATTTTGACAATTTTTTTCCTTTCATGATCTGTTTTTTCCCATATTTTAAAGCTCTTGTTAGAAGTATTTTGGGAGCACACGAGAGGATTATTTCTTCTATTTCTTATCTTCTTAATTTTGATCTTTATTGCTACAATTATTGACATTCCACCAACATGTTACACACTACTAGTTTCTACTAGTTGAGTACAATTTCACTAATTGGATGGTTAATGCCAATAATGCGTTTATACTTCAATTTTATGAATGATTCAATTATCTGGACTTATCCTTATTCTCTTTATTTTCTTCCATGGATTTCATTTTTAGTAGTTTCTAGTAGCTGTTCAGTGATTTTGATTTTCCCTTTTTATTTTTATTTTCCACCGACTCAATTCAATTGGAAAATATGTAGGATTGAGACTTTTGTATGCTAGTGCTAGCCCCGTTCTCACATCCATAAGAAAAAATGAACAAAAAAATATATAAGAACCCAGGGCCAAGTATGGATATATTTTAGATAAGGTTTCGAGTTCAATTGCATTACTTGAAAGGTGAAAAAGGGCATCAAGATTACTTATTTTCATTTTTGTTGCCCATCAATTGATCGTATGCAATCCTTATTTTTTTTTAAAAGAGGTGATTTGAATATTTCTTTTTGGCATTGCACCCCTTCCTTGCAAAATGCACAAAGACTATATAATACATATGTGGGGTTCTAGGCATTAGTTTGATTCTAGATTTGTTCATTCTCATATAAAATGCCATAAACAAATGTGCCCTATTTGGATTGTTTAAAAGTTCCATTTACAAAGCAAGTTCAGGACTTGTCCTTTTTTATCACAATACATACTCAATGAAAGGTTTAGCTCGAACGAGATAACTATGGATCCAAGAAATTTGTTTTAAGGAATTTGATTTAATTCATGCTTAGGTAAGAATTCCAAATTTTGAATGGCCTTTGGAGTAATTGTTATACACCTTAGTTGTTGGGGCATGTAGTCATTCACAATATATTGCATTATTTTCACTACTATGTACTTTTGAAATGCAATGGACTAGTATATGACATGAGTGATGAAGCTACATTTGCAAGAATTTTGTATTAGTTATTATGCCTTAATGTGAAACTTATCTAACTACTTATTTGATCAAAAAATGATAGGTTTTACTGACAAATTACAAGTTAAGTTTATTGTATTTTATGCATCAGATCGATAAGAATGCGAAATACATAAACTTTACTATTTGTTGCGGAATATCAATTATGACTTTTACTTGATGCTCATTAATGATTAAAGAGTTCAACCATTATAAACCATGCTGCAAATTTAGAGAAGAGAACAACAATCAATAAAAAGAAATAGAGACAAGAACTTGTTAACGGAGTTCACCAATCATTGGCTACGTCTCCAAGCCCGCTTCCAAGTGGAGGACCTCTTTATTGCTCTTCAAATGCTCAAGTTATCTTTACATTGGCTCTTTTCTATTACAAAACATGCTTCAGATCTGCTGTGCGAGACCTCCTTTCTCAGATACATACATGCCTCATAAAACTCTAAAAAACATGACAAAAATGCCTCTCAAAACATGAGAAATGGCCAAAAACACATGTTGTTCCTCAAAATCCCTACATCAAAAAGTTACCTCTCAAACTCAAAAAGCTTGGTTTATATATTTTTTAGGCTCAACAAGAGAAGCCCAACTTCCCTTGAAGATCTGGCTTCTTTTTGGGATCAAATCCCCCTCTAAATGGCCAAAATATCTTCAAAAAACCAATTCTAGGCCAAAACTTTAGTAAAATTACCCACTTTGTAACAATAATTAAACAATATGTAGAGTAGCCCCTTTGGGATAGGCACACACCCTTTTTAAATGGTCACATGAGTTTCATATGGCCAAGCTCTAGCCCAAAGGGCTAAGCACTAGCCCTAAATTCATGCTAACTCCCTGCATGTGGTCATG
This sequence comes from Picea sitchensis, assembly GCA_010110895.2. Lineage (NCBI taxonomy): Eukaryota > Viridiplantae > Streptophyta > Pinopsida > Pinales > Pinaceae > Picea > Picea sitchensis. Next base: position 9,406 of record SNQJ01S0213016.1, on the reverse strand, counting down.
TGGCACTTCGGCATGCGACCGCGTCCCCAATTCGCACCCAAGACCAAGGTTCTAGCTCTGAGTTATATGGTGGAGGGTGCCATAAGATGCGCGCTGGTGGTGTAAAGTAAGGCGCCCACGCCCTTTTGTTGATCGATGGTCACATTTCATAATATAACCATGGGCTAGGGCTTATCCCTTTTCTACCCCACATAGCAATACGTTACCCTTTATAGTATATTTCTAAGGCTTGTATTAACAAGTTCTACGTTTGGCTCATTGGTAGTGGATTATTCCTCAAGGTGCTTCCCTCTTATCGCAGGTCATGAGTTCCATTCTCATGAACGATGGGGTGCCATGTGGCACCTCCACATTAAATCAACCACATGCCACATGTCAACATTGTATTGGTCCACGGTTTCTATACTTGCCTAGTCAGCACACCACATGTCGCCACCTGCCTCTACCACGTCAACATAATGAAGATAGCTTGGTGATGTCATGCTGACGTTAGCATTGACTTTTTTCTAGTTTGACCTTTGAATTTTTAGTTGTTTGAGAATCTTATCAGAGTGTGATAACTCTCGTATACGAAGACCGCTTGAGAAAGTAAATATATGGACAAAATCAACGCGATGAGCCGGTCACAATGGAATTGGTTTCATTCAATTATGAGAACTTTTATTTTTGAGCATTTTCTGGACCCGGGGAGCCTCCTGGATCATTATTATACAAAGATTGGATGCTTCAGACAAATAAGTTGTTGCAAACTCTATGTCTAAAACAAATCAAGGATTTGAAACTAGGAAATGAGATGTTGCATTTTTTTTTCCAATAACAAAATATGAGTTCCCTAATTTGTTTAGGTTATACATATTTCAAAATCCATTGCAATGTTTCAAAATGAAGAACAAGGTGAGATTGACCTCTTGAACTATTGATGTTTTGGTAGTTGCGGGAGGTATTTTCCTCCTAGACAACTTTTCCTAGAGAAGAAGAAGATTCAAAGAAGTCAAAGGAAGACCATTGAATAGTTGAAGAACACCCCATAAAAGAATAAAGTGAAATACAAGACCACAGAAGAGAAGTCATCCCACATGAAATAATAATAAAGTGAAAATATAATTTCGAGGAATAGAAGTCGGCCCATAGAAATAATAAAGTAAACTTGAAGACCCAGAATAAGAAGTTGGCCCCAGACAGGCACCCGGATTAGTATAAATACAAGTTTGGGTCAGTTCATTTGTACATACATGCAATTCTGCTTATGGAGTGCGCACTAGGTAGCTGTAGTTGCAGTTGCAACAATTTCACTATTTCTGGTTTCTGGTTCTCTTGGAGAGTGCACCATACTTGGGGAAGGATATTCTTGGTGGCTCTTGGTGGTTTCTATTGTGTGCTACCTCTGGAGTATTTGTGTTAAGGTTGTGTGGTGATTCCTAGTCGCTTCATGCTAGTTTCTTCCTGCCAGTTGCAGTTGCAGTTGTTGTTACCGATTTCCAGTTGTGCCAGTTCTATGGTGCACTATATTTCTTTAGTGATGCGCCTATCTTGCACCAGGTTTGTGGTGCTTCTCAATTGTCTACCCTTGCTATGGTTTGAAAAAGAGAAGATAGGTTTTTGGTTCTTCATTGTTCATTTTCTCTTGTGAGTAGAGCTTGTTCATGGTTGTATTGGAATATTTTCTCTAAGAAAAGTCGGTTGGGTTTTTCCCAAGATAAATCTTTGTGTCTTCTTGTGCTTGTTTATCTGCTGCTTATATATTTTATTATATGATTATTGAATGTTAAAAAAACATGAAAAATGCTATGGAAAATCTAATGTTAACAAAACTAATGAAAATCTAACATGGAATCAGAGCAAGTTTCCTTCAGAACAATCTAATCGTTGGAAGGAAGATTGTGAGATTTGCCACATTGCTGAGATTTTCCACTGCACATGCAATTTTCCGCTGCACAGTTTAATTTTTCAAGATCGTTGATCACTTGTTATAAATTCAATTGGGACAAGCTCCACCACTGATCAACTCTCCCTACTTCAGAGCACATATTGCACTTCTCAGATTGACTTCCTGTCAAAATTGTTTTTTTTAGGGTTTTAGGCTTGTTGACATCTTCATGGACATTGAACCTTCCGATTCAGATTTCTAACTTTTTCTTATTGATGTAATGTCTCATATTAGAAGAAAAAGATGGACAATGTACTTGTATATAATATGAGGGTGTTTGCATGAGACATACACTTGGAAAAAGGACATTTATCCAAGCCATGACAATAGACCCAAAAGGATTTTAGATCTAGTGCACTCAGAGGAAGCCCAAGAGTTGGAGGCAATAATGACAATGTCTCCTACAATATAGAAAAAATCAAATGGGATAGTAGCATCTAGACTCCAGGTTTGCATATCATATTTTCATATCAAGTTTGATATTTTATATTGCTATAACTTAAGTAAGTATTGTAACTTGAACACCAATATTTAGAAGTCTATTGTTGCCAAGTACTATTGCTATAAAATATTTAGTAACACTTGAATATTGTTGGTATTATGATCATCAAGTAAAATCTCATTGTTCAATATTAATGATGCACTTGTTTACAAGATAAATTGATCTCCTTTAAGAGATGTTCTTGGTTGTTGACCTTGTTCCAGGCATGTTATCTTGTAAGTTCCATGGAGCTTATCGTGGAGATGTTGTTGTTGTTGTTTCTTATTTCAGGCAGGTTACCATGGAATAATGATTGGTCACAACACTAGAACATTGCTGTTCTTATTTCTTATTATTGTGTTTTTGTTTTGTGTCTTGTTCTAGGTGGATCACAAGTGATAGCTATGAGAAGGAGCTATTGTGACGATTGTTCCCGTTCTTGCTTTTACTATTGTTCTTATTATAAGAGTATTATTCTTGTCTATTGTTTTCCCTTGTTGTTGCTCTTGTTCTAGGAAGGTCACAGGTGATAGCTCTGAGAGGGAGCTATAATGACGGTTGCAGGAGGAAACCTATTAGATAGTCTATAATTGAGACATGGAGCAGACTATCCTGACATAAAGTTGTATACATGACAATGTACATCCATGTACCAAAGCAGAAAAGGACGAAGTCAAAACCTTCTAGAAAGAAGGGCACTTTTGTGGGATATAGAGTATCTCATATAGAGATTGATTGTAAGGAATAGAAGGCTTCGAAAATGACCTTACATATCCCTCTAGTTCAATTGATCACTCTTCATATCATCAGGAAGAGTCAGTAGAGACAAAAGGGCCTACCCATAATCATTGTAGTGACCAGGAAGAGACCAACATGGTCTCATGATAATTTGTAGGATGCAAAGGGGATACAAATATATGGAATTGATGAGCCATATCACGAGGAGGAGAATATGGATCCACGAGTGGTGAGGCAGGCGGCCCCACTAAGTACTAGCTCAGACGGAGCTAGAGTTCAAAGGGATTCAGCCCTTAGGATCCAGTAGGGTGGAGCAACCTCTTGAGGAAATTTCATAGAATATTAGACTTCAGAGGAGGTCATCACATGTAGAGGGAGAATATGGATCCAAATATTATATAGACTTAGAGGGAGTCAAGATTTAGAGGGAGCATGTATACTAAGAGTGAGACCGATCTCAGAGAGAGTTAATGGCTTAGAGACTTTCATTCAGTACCAAGGGTCTAGAATCATCCTTTCCATCCTATAGGAATCAAAGAGCCATTTTGTTTATCCTGTGCAAAACTCCTTTTGGGGCCCAAGCTATTGAAGTCTAATAAAGCATAATTTCTTCAATGATATATTTGAGAAATACTAATCTTCTGGTTCTTGATAACCACCTATTACACCATGAATGTATCATTTTTACCACTTTTGTTAGCAACTAGGACTAGCGAATCTTTTTATACCCAATTGCCTTGATGGAAAACCCCAAATGTTTTAGGCCCTCAGAAGGATTTTTGATTTGTTTTTCAAAATTGTTGAGGCCGGGTTTTTGTCCTGGTCAGTTAGGCCCCAAGATAGAAGAGATGATTTCCCCATATTTATTTGCATCCTCGTTGAAAGACAAAATGAGTGAATAATGCTTTTAAGTATTTCAAAGTATAATTTTTTTCCTTTGCAGAAGATGAGGATATCATTTACAAAGAGGAGATGAGTGAGGTAACATGATGTGGATATTCGTATGCCTATGTGATCCAGAATTGGATCCAGGAGCCTGACAGGGCTAAAAAAGGCTAAAAAATGAAAGTTCTCAGAATCAACCGAAACCAATTCCATTGAGACCGTCTCGTTGTGATGATTCCGACGATATATTTACTTTCTCAAACAGGCTCCGTATGCGAGAGTTATCGCACTCTGACCATTTTCCCAAACAACTAAAAAGTGAAAAAAAGTCAACAGTCAAAAGGTGACGTGGCACTCTTTGGAGGTGACACGTGGCAGTGGCATAGGTGACATGTGGCAGGTTGCAAGGTTGACTGGGCAAATGACAGACCCAATCAAAATTGGACACATGGCGAATATTTGGACAAATTTGGTGGTGCCACGTGGCTCAGGCATGGGCAGCCACGTGGCACTTAGTCATCAAACGAAGTGGCAAGTTGCAAGGTTGACTGGGCAGATGATAGACCCAATAAGAATTGGACACGTGGTGAATAGTTGGACAAATATGGTGGTGCCACGTGGCCCAGGCATGGGCAGACACGTGGCACCCAATCATCAAATGAAGTGGCAAGTTTAAAATTTTTTAGGGGGGGATTTTAAATCCACGACCTATGGCCAAGCTCGGGCCTTGAGGAATGGTTCAAACACCAACGTGCCCACATTTTCTTCTTGTTATTTATATGATAAACAAATTATTTAAATTTCCATTTGTATGAAAATGGATGGGGGGAAGGGCTGGGGCTTAGCCCCAGCCCCCGGTCGCGGATGTAAGCCACGTAACCACCAGCGTGGGCCATGTCCCGTCAACCAAAAGGGTGCTCCACTATGGTTAATCATGGGTGCTAAGCATTAGGCACAGGGAACGACCCTGGTTTCGGAGGGTTCAGTCTTCTCCATGTGACCCAACTCAATCTTGTTAGTTTGGGCGCATTTTTATAGGACGTGGTTCTATTATTTCTTACCACATGACCCAATTTTTCAGGATAAGGGGCTAGTGCACAGCCCTATGGGCTGGCGCTTGGACACATATATATCCATGTGACCTTATTTGAGGGGGAGAGCGTTCCATTCAAGGGGGATAAGCCCTATAATTAAACAAAAAGTGGGTTTTTACCTATGCTTTGGGATTTTTTATGATTTTTAGGCCTGTTGTTGAAGATTTTGGCCATTATTGGGAGATATTGGGCTCTTTTTGAGCCCATATTTTGGGAGGAAGTTGGGGATGGATAACCAACTTCAGATCTATAAAAACCAGGCTTGTTTGAGGCCATGGAGGACAGTCAGATAAGAGTTATGATGAAGGGAAGCCAAGCCAAAGCCATTTTTATGCAGGGAAGCTGTTGAGGAGTAGCCGTTTGTGGGCCATTTCTGGGAGCTTCGATCATCCGTTTTGTGTGCTGTTTCTTTTGCTGGATTCTAGAGATTTGGAAGAACATGACTAGATCAGTCTTGTAGCCTTATGGAATTGTTGCAATGTACTTATTGAGCTTTGAACATAAATAAATAAGCCTCCCCCACTAAGACAAAAGGCCCGGAGACGTAGGCAACCTTGCCGAACTCCGTTATCACTTCTCTTGTTATGGTTTTCTGTTCTTATTGCTTCAGTTTAGATCTATATACTGTCTTATGGTTGCTATGTTTCTTCATTAAATTCTTCCTCTTTCACTCAGCTTCCTAAATGGTTAATAAACGCATGAAAAAATAACTCAACCACAGTCATTAAAAGATCTTTTCGGATCACTATGAATGTACCCTGTGATATTGCAGTTGTAATGAGTCTGCTTAGACTTTCTTCCAACAATAAGAAGACAAGAGGGGAGAGGGGGAAACCCTTCCTTTTTCCTCTTTCTTCCTTAAAGAAGGGGGATATAAATCCATTGATGAGAATGGCAAAGAATGTGTTGGATATATAATTGATAATCCATGTGACAAAAGAGTGGGAGAAGCCTATATGTTTAAGAATAAGTATGATGTAGAGCTAGTTGACGCGATCAAATGATTTTGCTAGGTCCACTTTGTAAACAATTGCCTTTTTTTTCAGTGTGTATTGAGTGTAATCCTTCTTGAGCAAGCCCTATGGATTGATGGATCCGTTTTCCTTGAAGAAAACTAAATTGTTCTTCAAAAATATTGGAAGAAAGAATATCCTTTATGCGAATTGTAATGATCTTTTCTATAATTTTGTATATTCTATTTCAAAGGAATATAGGGAGGAAATGATTGAAGGGTTGGGGATTATCTGATTTTGGGATGAGCGATATAAATGTAGTATTGAAAGGGCCCAAAATTTGACACGTGGATCGAGATTATTCAATAGTTTTGAGAATATCATCCCCTAATATGTTGAAGGTGTCAGTGTAAAATTCAGTCGGGAAACCATTTGGCCCAGGGATTTTGTCCTTCTGGAAGTTGTCTAAGATATTCTGAAGCTCCTCTTTGGACACTTCTACCATTAGTTGATCATTATGTTATTTTTCTACAACGCTAGGGAAGAGACTAGAAAACCTTAGAATGGAGTCTATAGTAGATCATTGATCTTCCTTGAAAAGGTTCTGGAAGTATGATATGCCTTCATCTGCCAATTCCTCAAAGTTTGTGGCCATCAATCCATCTATTCTCTGAATTGACCGTATTGTGTTTTTGGATTTTCTACCATTTGAATGATGGAAAAAATTCATATTTTCATCTCTAGCTTGTAGTGAGAGTGCTATGATTTTGAGGCATCATTCCTTTTCTCTGTCTAAAAGGATGTTGATTTTTTGTTTTTCCATGATGAGAATCTGTGCTTTTTTATCCTCACTGAAGGTGTGATCCACTTCTTGGTCCATCTATATCTTAAGTTGTTGTTCAATATCATGTAAGGCCTGATTTTCCTTTTGTTTCTACTCCTTGTTCCAGGCTATAGTATCATTTTTTACTCTCTTTAGATTTTCCAAGAATTGTAATGGGGGTGAGTCAGGCTGAGAGTCATTGTATGGCACCCAAGTTTCCTTTACAAGGTCTATAAAGCTCTGATCCTCCAACCATGAAGAGTTGAATTTGAAGGGATTGAAGGGGTTCTTTAGATCACGAGTGAATTAAAAAATAATGGGGGAGTGGTCAGAGACTCCACCAGAAGAGATCCATTGGCGGAAATGAAATTTTCCATGCATGAAGGATTCATAGATGAGAAAAATATCGAGGCACTTGGTAATTCAGGTGTCTCCAGAGTGCATGTTTTACCAAGTGAGAACATACTTAATTGGTTGTATGTTGAGAAACTTTGAGTCTTCAAGACCTTTGATGAAAAATTCAGCTAGTGGATCAATCTGTGCCAAGGAGCCCCAAATATCACTTGAGCCCAAAGTGAAATTTAGGTCCCCCCAGATGATTAGATTTCAGAAGGAAAGAAGAAGAGAGTGAAATATTTTGTGCCATAAATATTTCCTATTTGAGTATGGTCCATAAATATTGATACATTTAAAGGATATATTGTGGTTTGGTGAGAAGAAATAAGCGCCCAGAACTTCCACCAAAGACCACAAATTTTTGAGTTGGAGAGATTTTTTGAGAGAAAGATGCATTTGTGAGTTGGAGAGATTTTTTTAGAGAAAGATGCATTTATGAGTTGGGGAGATTTTTTGAGAGATATTTTTTGTGACTTCTCTATATGCACTTGGGTTTATTTCTTAATAAATAATAGTGAAGTTTTTGGCATATTTTTGGCCTACAAGGCCCTTGTAGAAAAACAATTTGGACATCAATTTCGGAAGTTAAGAACATATAATGGAGGTGAGTATGTTCACAACAAATTTACAATTTACTGCACTATACATGGAAATCAAATGCAACATATTGTTCCATATACACCACAACAAAATGGTTTTGTTGAGAGAAAGAATCACACTTTGAAAGAAATGACAAACTACATGATCCACTAAGGGATTAAGTCCTCATTTTTGCTTGAAGCCATTAATTGTGCAAATTGAAGAGTTAATTGGACTCCCACAAAGGATTTAAAATAAATAACACCAGGAGAAGCATGGAGTAAAATTAAACCAAATGTATTTCAATTTCGTGTGTTTGGTAATAAAGCATGGAGGAAAGCATTATAGCCCAAGAGTGAGAAGTGATTTTTTGTTGGATATTTTGAAGATGTAAATGGATTTAGACTTCTTCAACTTTATTCCAATGAGATTATTATTATGAGAGATTTAAGTTCGATGATGGTCTCTCAACCTGCGAGATTAATTTGATAGTTGTGCCATATTTGTCCTGTGACCCATCTTCAACGATTGTGCCATATTTTATTCCCAACTTTTCTACTAGTGCTCCTATTTGGGTTTCTTCTTTAGATGATGACAACGAGGATGAAAATACACCTCTCCTTGCTCATCTTCCTCTAGTTGGTTCCATTGAACATGAACCTACACCAACACCCCAACTTCTTATATGGATCTATACAACATGAGAAACATCTGGTGATATTCTTGTTGGTGATCCTTAAAATTGTCATCGTACACACTCATAGTTACTACAAGCCTTCTCTCTTTCAACTTAAGTTTTAGATACTCATGATCCAAAAACATTTGCAAAAGTTTTTGGACATCCAAATTGGGGCACGACAATGAATGAAGAATATCATTCTTTAATGGTGAATGATAATTGGGATCTTGTACCTATTTCTAAAGGAAGAAAACTTGTAAGATGTAAATGGGTGTATAAAAATAAGTATGCATTAAATGTAAGTGTTGAAAGACATAAGACTTGATTAGTTTCCAAAGTGTTTTCTCAAGAAGAAGAAATTGACTATTATTGATGCAGGAGCATCGCCAACAAAGCACAAGTGTGAACGACAGCTGGGCGCACTAGAGCATATTTTGAAATGTTTTTAATTTCAAAGATCAATGTATTAATATAATAACCGACAATTGTTTTTTTTGAGTTATGAACATCTTTAATGATCGGAGGTTGAACCATCGCATAAGATCGATGGGGAATGTATTTTGTTTTATGAATCAGATCGCAGTATATATCTAGAGCTTGTGCTCTTATCTGTCTAACTCGATATTTATTGTAATAAATAATAAGTAGTTGATATCATTTAATTCTGATAGGATAACATAGAGTAGTTGGAGGGAAGAACTCAAGAGAGTCCCTTTGTATAAAGCTTTGTATTTTTGCCGAGAGGAGGCTACTGAATCTAATGTGTAGATTTCCATTGTAAGGGGATTAGCTGGGAGATACAAAGAAATATTGTATGAATGTATGTAAGTTCCATTTGGATGAATATAACA